>OOFE01022221.1:0-12129 GCA_900323365.1 Monocentris japonica | reverse complement strand
TGTTAATATTTCTCGTCTGTGTGTGTAAGTGTGTGTGTGTGAGGGAGTGGACCATCATTATTGTGCTGCGATTGTCTACAGGTTTGAGAGACAGTGTGTGTGTGTGCGTGTGTGTGTGTTTATTATGTGGTTGTAGCTTGTTCTTGTGATGTTAAGAAGTGTCTTTTTAATGACCGTCTTGGTTTGGCCTCTGTGACGGTTGTACACGTTGTTAGTCAAAGTGCCTGTCTTCGCCTGGTAAGCAAAAACCCCTCTCTCTCTCTGTCTCTCTCTCCCCCCGTCCCTGTCTCTCTCTCTCTCTCTCTTTATTCCCTAAAAAGCACAAGTCGCTAAAAATTTGTACTTATTTTTTAGTCACTATTCTGCCAGCTGCTATTTCAATTTAACTAGTTGCTATATAATAGATACTACGAGTTATTAGTGACTAATTTGGTTTTTACTTGTCACGTTTCTGCTTAGTAACAATTTAATAAACACTATTTTTTAGTTACAAGTGACTGATTTCATTTGTGACAGTCACTTTTATGTTTTTGCTAGTAAATAAATTAAGCTTTTTTTATATCAATTCTACTAGTTATTAGTTACTAGTAACTATTTATGCTTTTAAGTGTTAGCATGGAGCCTGCTACCACTCAGAATAGAGTTTGCTAAAATGTTAGCATGGAGGCTACTATCACTCAACATAGTTTATGCTAAAGTGTTAGCATGGAGCACCAGAGCCAATGATCTACCGGGAAGAAGGGGTAATTTTGGTGTCATTTACTTAATGGCCAAGTTGAGCAATGGGACAGTCTCCCAAAAACTTGGTGTATTCCTTCAATTAAAAGAATCTCATGAATTTAGAAGTTGTGTCATTCTATTCTATTCTATTCTTTCACTCAAGGTCTATTTATAATTTAGAGATGCTTCAAATTTTGACTGCTTAGCCCACATATTACTAAACACAGCTGACATGTTTTCTTGAAATGATAAGCCCTCCAATTCAGATTAAACAGTATGATTCACTCCTCTTCCAGCCTTCTCTCTCTCTCTCTCTCTCACACACACACACACACACACACACACATATTCATTCTCCTTATTTGCCTCTAAATTATCATCATGTTCTTTTTCAAACAATAGAAAGAACAGGATGCATCTAAATTTGGTATGGAAATTGCCTCATTTCTGAATTAAAAAAGATCAGAGTGTAATTTCTTGCCTCTGATAATGCTGAGGAAAGTAGTTTTTCTCCATAATTGAAGGGGAAGGAAGAGAGGCAGGAGCAGAGAAGAGAATGTCGAGCTGAAAGGATTATTATTGTTGCTTTAATGAACGAAGGAAAAGGTTTTATCTTTTTTTTTTTTGCTTTTAGGGAAGAGTCAGCTTTCAAAGTGCCAAGACAGAAAATGAACAATAATAATAATACAAATAATAAAAAATATAAAAATAATAACAACGTACAGACTAATCGAAACAAGAATTAAAAACAATACAGATAAATGATCAAGTAAAAGCAAGCCTAATACTTGTAGGTGTGTTTGTGTGTGTGGCGTTTGCATGCGCCTGCCTCGTGCAGGTGCATGACCGCTCACGTGCGTGCGTCAGGTCATGCTGGTTAGCACTGCTTGTAGTAAAAGTCCTGTCACCAGGGATTTTAGGAGTCATTTGGCTCTGACCGGCCTTTTGTTTCAGCTTGTAAAGCCATTCTGTAGTTACAGAGAAGCCTGACAAAGGAGGCCCTCTTTATCTGCTTGTACGATGCTCTTCTGCCTAGAAGGGCCGAGTCCTGCAAACATAATCAGAATCAGAATCAGAATCAGAATGGGGGTTTATTGCCAAGTAAGTTTACACATACAAGGAATTTGCCTTGATCTGATGGTGCAATTGGGTTTTAAGACCTCCCTCTACACATACATATATACAGTATATACACACGCACCCGGGAAAGACATTTGAAGAGGGGGAGGTGGAAGAGAGAGCAAGAACAGATGAAAGAGGCAGAAATTAAAGTGATAAACATTTTTTTTATTTTTTATTTTGTATCCAGCTTTGGTGCTAAGCACTCATCGCTCACTTATGGGAAAAACACTACAGGATTCAAACCGGCTGCTCTAAACCAACTAGGTGTAAAAATGCCATTTAAGAGCTGGTGAGAACGCAGAGTGGGGTAGATAAAGATAGGAGAAAGGAAGGAGGGGGAGGGTGATAGAGAGATATAGACAGAGAAAGAGAGAGAGGGAGGCATGGCAAGCTGTCTCAGGGGAGCATGGGAAGAGAAACTATGTAGGTTCCCTTGCGTTATCTGAGGGTCACTGAGCAAAGAGGTCGACTGCTGCTCAACTCTCCTAATACACACAGTGTATACAGTGGCTAAAGAAAATAGACCTCCCACTCTTGACTTTTCACATGTGTTCTTGTACTGCAGAACTTATTTAAGTGTGAAATGTGCGAAAAGTCAAAAATGGTGAATAGTTTTATAACCATTGTAGGCATTTAAATCACAGAAAAAACACAAACATGTAATTAGAATTGAATTTCGCACTACCAAAGTGCATTACAGGGAACACTTGAAATCAATGGCAGAGCATTCATTAATACACAGGACAAGAAATAAGAATGAGAAAAAGGTCAAAAAATTGATATTGTGCTGTTATTGTATTTGGCAGGGCAATGCATTCATACACACACATGAAATGTTTGCATGTACACAAGCATATATGTACTTTTAAATTATTTATACTCTCATTTAAATGTGACCAGTTGAGCATGAAACATTTTCTTTTTTTCTGAAAGTAGTCATGAAAGTTAAGCAGCACAACTTAAACGTTTTGGTGACAACTAGTGAGTTGCTTTGACCAGGTATTAAAACATAAATACAGGAAAATAATAACAGTAACATTGCATCATAGGTCAAATTTAATCAATCAATCTTGTCATCTTGACAACATTGTTAACATTAAGGGTCTACTGGTAAGATTGACACTTTTGGTACAAGAAGTTAAAGCATACTTCCACTGAGCAGGTTGACCTTTCTCTGCGCTAGCTAAAGCTAACAAGCTGCGCTAAAGCTAACAAGCTGCGCTAAAGCATTCAAACCGAGACTACTAGCTAATGGACAGCACCATATAAACATGGTTAACCGCAGTTACTGTTTATACATATAAACAGTTGTTGGTAATATCGATTTAATCAAATTTACAAACAGAACCAACAACCATACTTGATGCTAAGCTATGTTAGCTAGCATCATTTCTCTGCACTGTCTCTGCCAACAAACAATTCAATCAGAGATTGATAACTGACATGGATAATATAAATAAATCTCATTGATTATTTGTTATAAATACAGGCATTGTTGGGCATATAGGTTTAGTAATCAAACAAAGCAACCAGCAGCACATCTATTTATCCTAAGCTAAATTTAGCTAGCATCAGTGGCTCATTGCCTACTTAATGGGAACAACAGGGGTTCATACAAGAACAAAGAACAGCAGTTTTCAAAATGTTTAAACAAAAAAAAGAATTGGAATTGGAACAGTACGTTTAGTAGTTGCCTTATATCAAGTAATTTGTAATGTGTCTGAAACGTTTATCAATTGTGACTGATTTTACTAGAGTTGACCACTCATCTTATATTTGGGGCAGCAGAAACACCCCCAAAACAGCTTGTTGCTCCGTAGGTGGATGAGGGGCACTAGAGAATGAATATTTATCAATTATTCTCAATTTCTGTTCTCTTTTTTTTTTTTTTTTTAACAATTTGACATTTAGAATATAAATAACATTAAGAGAATAAATATTTATCAATTACTCTCAATTATATTTCTCTTTTTTTTTAAGAATTCAACATTTATAAGTTAAGGTTATTTCTCCTTTTTAACACAGTGTTTGGTGGAGAAGGACAGGAAAGATGGATATGAGGGTAAGGATAACTGGGAGGTTGTGAGCCTGATTTGAGCCCAGGAGGTAGTACATGGTGTGTACCTTCTCCCACTGAGCAACTCACTTTCTGACCTTTCACTGTAATCACTTTGTTTTATGTAAATATGGGTGATTGATTTTTTACCAGACTCTTGTTAAGGACTGGTAGTTTTTTGCCAAGTTTAGCCCCCAATTAGACCATTCCTGCATGGTGCTCAATTTGTTCAAATGTCGTGTTAGGGTAAGCTTCCCTAATCCCAGCCCTAGCCATTTCTTTAAATGGATAGTGGGGAATAGCAAACACCCTGTCAAAAACCTAAAAACAGAATTTTGTTCAAATCAAAGAAAATAGGAATCTTTTCCCTGCGCTGATTTACTTGTCGGTGTGGATGTTGTGGGACACTTGGAAACTTGAATGACCAATGATTTTAATATAAGACAGACATTATCAGCCTTGAATGGTGACCTCTGCCAGGAAAATTATTCAAGACAGGCGGAGCGAGAACTCTCCCCTGTAAAGTGAATTCATGACAGTAATGAACACCGAACCGTCGAGACACTTGTTTCGATCACATATCTCATTATTGCTGTCATCTAAGCATCCTCCCATGACAGGAATCAATGCCACACATTTATTTATTTATTTCTTGCGCAGGAAGAACTTAACCACAGATCTGATATTACACGGTTATCTGTGAAAGCTGATTCCGAGACTGATGTTTTAACAAGCGCAGCAATTTGTTCTCACCTTCCATGTGATGTTTTATTGGTGCTATTGAAAGCGATCGCTTTGCAGCATACCAGTGTGAAGTGCGTGGGAGGCAATTATAGGAGAGTAGATCTCATCGGCAGCTTGTTCACTTGGACAGAATATGTGTCTGTGGCCATTTGACATGGCAGCACAATGGGGTGTTCATGGGCACAGATCGGTATTGCTCAGACAATGATGCAACTTGGATTTTGCTGAATCAATGGTGTACAGTCAGTTAGAAATACATCCCTGTTTAAGCATTTGTTAGACTACTATTAAGAAGAGAGATATGAACCAGATTTTGTACTGACTAACCAAAATGTCGCAAAAGGAAAAGTGGATCTGTGAACACTGGATCACATAATTCATATCCTCCAAAAAGAAATCTCCAGTTTCTGGTATACTTATTTATTTTAGGTATATGTTATATATGTACATATATGTTTTTGTAGCATTTAACATCACTTAAACGTTGCCACAGTAATTTTAGACATTTGTGGGGGAAATCCGCTGGATTACTTTACGTCCAAAGGGAGATTGCTTTACGGCACAAAACAGGAAGACGTAAAATTAAAATTACTAGCCAAAGCTTTTCTGTTAGCGGCATTCTCTTCTCAACAGGGTTGATGGGAAATGCGGTCTTAACTTGGAGAAACACTTGTAGGCTACCAGTCACCTTGACTGCCATAATCATTTTTTTGGCCTTGTATTGGAAGATCAGACAATAGATTTCAGTCTCTTCGGGCCATGCAGTACATCCGGGTAGAGCCTATTTAATACCTGCCTGTTAATTCAGCAGTTACTGTAGACGTTTGACATTTCGTCAGTAGTATCTATTTCCATCCGAACAAGCCTGGAGGTGAGGGAGCAACCTTTAATCCTTGCTCATTATTCATCGAAGCACGAGGTTGGACAAAGTTCTGAATGATATGATGGAACATGCAAAAAGATTCATTCTAAGTCTCTAATAAAGATTGCAGTTAGAATAATTATTATCGTGCCAACCAAGGATTGAAGTTACTATTCTTTAAAACATAACACAATTTGTTTTAGTTTTCTGCTATCAATCGTTTACAATTTTATTAATATTTTTTTTAAATAATGGATTGTATAGATATTTGATATTTTGTGTTTTTTAGCTTTGTCTCTTCTCAGTTTAGCTTTTCAAGATGTTGATTAATGGTTGATCTGGGTGAATATTCTGATCACCCTCTGAACCCCATGAACCCGGGTGCAGGATTTTTTTACATGCATTATGTAAATAAAAATTGCGTCAGGAAAAATAAACGCATCAAAGATGACTATGTTGAGATTTCATCAATAGCCACTTGATAAACCGTTTGTGCTAGCGGAATACTGTAAAAAAACAGGACATATTGCACTCTTCAGCTCAACAGGGGAACCCTGAATGCTTCCGCTGCCATTTTCAGTGACGTCTCAAAAATTCAAGTTAAGTCAAGAACTTTATTTGTCACGTACGCATAAAGGATGTGCAGTGAAATGAAAAAGTGGCAATGCTCATGGGATTGTGCAAAAAAACGACAGTTGCAAAAAAACAATATTTACAGCAAAAAACGAAGCACACTAGGTATCAAAATATAAAATATGAATCTCGACAAGAGCTAAATGCCTTGATAACTTGGTATGCCTGAAAAGGTACGCCTGTAGCCGTTGTAAATATGTAAATATCTTAGTATATAAAGAATAGGGAGGCCCACTTTTTTTTTTTTCAACATTTATAAGACGTGGACACTGGGAAACATATACTTTTTCGGGGATTCTATTTTTCTTTTTTGTAAAATAGATTTTCAAAGAAATTCAGTTTCCGTTTTTTCTTTTTTTTTTAATGATTTATGGCATTATAGCTGTTTTATATTGCACAAAAGACATTTTTGAGTGCCATAAGGCTTGTAGCCATGCTTGTGCTGATTCTGTTGGTACGCAGGACTTATATACTGCAGTGAAAAATGAGCCCACAGTGAGTTGAAAAGGTGAAAGGAGCAGAAACCGCCCAGAAAGTGTTTGGGGTTCAGAGGGTTAAGGTGAATATGTCTGTGTTTTCAAAGTCCTTTTTGGAAAATCATCTGTAGCAGCTGTAAATATAATGACTATCATGGCAACAACTTACATGTATATCCGCATTACATTACACAGATGAGAGAAAAGCTGCACCAGATACTCTTACTATAGTCGGACAATCGTTTCTGTCCGTGATTTAACTTTCTACTGCGTCTATTTTCCTCCCAAGACTTCAAAGACTGCTGCTCTTTTATTGTAACCTAACACAGGGGGGTCACGGGGGTCTAACTTACAGAGTGTTCCTTTAGACCGAGTGTGAAAAACAAACGTTGCATCCCAAAGACAGCTGTAAAAACCTTCCTATCACACAAAGCCAGTAAAAGGATGAAATAACGACTAAGTGGTCTCAGGTTTCGCCAGGAAAGGGATGGTGTAACTGTTATCTAATGAAGTGTTTGTCTTCTACGTTCTACTCCTCTGTGTACGTCAGGGAAATAGTGTTTGCAATAATTCTTTTGCAGGGTCAGACCAGTGTATTGGTGTATTTGCCAATGCATGGTACTGGTACTGTCCTTTTATTAAAAAATGGGGTTTGGTCCAGTCAGTGTCCTCCACCTCTGATATCATGGATATGATGCAGTTTGATTGATTATGTATTAATTGTAGAATTGATCAATACTACACTGGTTGTCTATGGGAAGACCTGAACCTGAATTGATTCAAATGAGACATTTTGATCGGATTCCACACAAATATTTATTTGCATTATTATTATTTTACTGGGTTTCAGTGGAGAGTTTTAGTGTCCCGTGGATGCTGTTTCAGAGGCTTTTCCACCCCGACAAGAATAACATTCTTGGGGAAAACACTGAATACTTGGATGTTTTTGGCACAAAAGTGGTCAAATTGAAAGGTATTGAATATGAGTACAAAATATCAGCGATCAGCAACTTCAATCCACTGGTATCGGACTTCAAAAACCTATACCAGCCCCATGTTTTGATCTGGTGTGGACTTTGCGTGTCCTCCCCATGTTCGTGTGGGTTTTAACCCACAGTCCCAAGACATGCAGGTCGGGTGGATCGGAGACTCTAAATTTGCCCGTAGGTGTACTTGATCACATTACCAGTTCGGGAAATTTCAGCATCAAGTTGTCAGTCACGGGAAAAGCCTACCAATTCCACCTTCAAATCGTCTACAAATGTCTGGTTTCATTGTCCTCCAGTATGTGGCGAACCCCACCCACCTGCTCCTCCAAGCGTAGGTGGATTTATACCATTTCATAGTGTGACTGGGCGTGTTTTCTCCTTTCCTTCATTTCCACCAAAGTGATTGACAGAGCTTGTGCAGATTTTGAAAAAAATATTGAGAAATATTTATTTACAGATGGAGTGGCAGACTGAGCCAAGGGTTCAAGGGTTTTCTGTTGACCCTAGCAATAGTGAATGAGGGCTTGTACAACTACAGGCTTTACTTCTGCTGTATTCAAACAAAATGCAAAATGATATGGCAAAGGAAAATCAGCTTAGGTGATGATGATGATGATGATTAATAATAACAATAGAGATATTGGGTGATGAACTTCAGTCAATGATTTACTTTCTCCTAGAATAGATATGCAGCAGTGATTCTATTTTATTCTATTCTGCTTTCCTGCTCTCTCACCAGACTCAAATCAATTACAGAGAAAAACCACTTTAAGACTTCTAGACCTCATTCAGGACCCCCGGAACATTCCTCAGTAATTAAACGGCTGTTTTGTTTAGGCCGCCCCCCCTTCCCTATTCCCTTTCTTTTTTTCTTCTCTCCTCCCTCTCTCTCTCTCTCTCTCTCTCTCCTTTCCCTTTCCACCTCTCCGTCTGTCATTTGCGCTCTCTCACGGAGCCACTGCAGCCCATAGGTTTTTTTTCCCCGTCTCGTTTTGTAGTCACGCCTATCTGGTTTAACAGTCATGTTGTTCTGATTAGCTGTTTGGACGGTAATGGCCGTCACTGTTACCGTTACTGCTGTGACACTTTATGTTTCAAGTTTCCCCTCATTGCTGCTGTTGCGGTGCCAGGATACAAAGTGTAAAAATTTGACACGGTAGTGTGCAGTTAAAAGCTACATTATTATAATAAACCGCTATGATAAACCAGTACAAAAGTTCTGTTACATTCTGTTTTGCTGTTTTTCCTGCTGTGTTCTGTTTCTCTTTCATTTCCCTCTTTGATCTCTTTTTTTTCTGGTTTCTGCTAAAGTTCTGCTAAATTAAAAACCCGGAATCACGGGGAAACCACCAACTAAACCAATGAAAGCTGCTTGTCAGGAGTGGGATTCCAGCCCAAACCTCCATTGAGAATGAATGTTGAATATTTTTGTACTGAAGCTGCCAATAGCTGACATTTTGTGCCAATATTCAATATCGTTCAATGTTTCAATTTTCAGGCCAAAAAATGAATGGAATTGTATCCTTGTCAGGGTGGGAAATAGGAAAATACAATAAATCATAAACAAATAAATGCATTTAAAAAGACAGAAATGTTATATACGCACGATATACTTAACGTTACATCAGTGGAAAAAATATTAAAAAAGGTGTATGCCATATAGCACAGATGAGAAAAAAAACATGAGAACATGATGAGAAACAAATATGTGGATTTACAGCGTACGTACAGGGTGTGCTAAATGTGCATTTGCAGTACATCTGCTAAGTGTGACCTAGACAGGAAATGAATAGTCTGTCAGCCTGTTAAACTCAGGTTGAAACAACACACTTTGCTTTATTAAGGGGACGCCTGCTCTCAAACGTGGAAACAAAAACCCTCAATCTCTCAAACCCTAATAAAAAGCGATGACTCGACCCAGCTTCGGCTCAGCTCGGCTTCACTGTATTTTTCTTTTTTCTTTTTTTCTTTTCTAAACTTTTTTTTCAATTTCATTTATGTTTAGTAATATGTTCTTCTTCTGCGGCGGAATGTCTCCTCCTCTTTTCTGGTTGTCGAAACCCTTAACCCTTTGCTTTATTTAGATCCTGCTCGTTTTCCAAGCAGATGCCTTTCGTCAAAACAGGCCGACTTAAAAGTTAACGCAGCGGGCTGCCCTTTTATGAAAGTATGTCACGCCCCCACCACCCGTCCATCTCCATCCTTCACCCACAACTTCTTTTCTCTCTCTCTCTTTGTCTCTCTCAGTCTCTCTCACACACACACACACACACAGATATACTTACACGTACACACACACTAACCCTTACTCTACCTCTGAGCGCCCGTCGTGGGACACTTAATTACAACTGGTAGGGTCTAGCTGTGGTTCTGAGACCCAGACACACTTACTATTTTGAGGCCCAGCTATGACTAATTGGACGGCAGACCCTGACTTTCTCAAATTTAGTCCAAGGGACCCACATGGGAAGATGTGTGTTGTTGTTGATTCATTATTGACTTGTAGAACCGTCCGCGCTTTACGTTGCAGATAATAGTGATGAGAGAGAAACCTTTGATTAGACCAGTCATTCTTACACATTCTCTTATTGGGATCATTTCTAGTGAATTAAAGGGGCATTAAGTAATCTTTGACCTCCATCGACCTCTATCGGCGACAATGTCTGGTAGAGGTATAATATCCCAGAGTCATTGAGTGTGTTTACATGCACACTCATATTTCATATTTTGATCTTAACCCAATTAAGGCTATACTCATTTATAAGATTATTTCAATCAGGGTAAGGTCATAATCGGAGTAACCCAATCTTTGGATTTATTAGGGCGTGCAAACACCTTACTCAGATTTCACAACGGCGAGCGGTAGACATATTAATACATGAATCCGTGTACACCGGGCTATGAGAGAAAAAAACATGATGTCATCGAAATCGGGGGTGTTGGTGTGCATGTCAACGTTCTCATTGTGAAACAGAAAGAAGGAATGAGAAATGAGACACCTGCAGGGAATAATGTATACGCCTCCTCACTGAGAGCGGACTTTCTCTTTAAGTATAGAAACCTGCGTATCACTGAATAAAGAATTTTTTTAAAGAATTTGTTTTTTACACTTTCTGTTCATATGTTTGACCTTCTTTAGTCCTGTTAATGTGAACCTAAGATGTGTATACTTAGACATACATGCAGACCTATTTTTTTTATGTTATTCATATACTTCCAACTAATTGTTGGCTCTGTTATGTTTAATGCCCCCCAATTTGCAATATTCTATATAATTATATCCTATACCTTTAAAAATACATTTTCTTCCACCCAAAAAAATGAGGCAGTAGCCTATTTCACAATCCCTGAAAAGTTGACGGTACAAGGTTTGATTTGACGGGAGAAGTGTAAAAATCTGAACAAAATATCACAAAGGTTAAAAGCGCAGATTTTCTCAAAGATTCTCCGCATATACACCATGATCACACTCCAATCTGTCAGCATTAACCGAGTTAGTTTAAAGTCAGAGTGCTCTCTGTGTGTGATATTCTGTTTCATACTTCTTATTTCAGCTTTGATCCCCCCCGTCACTGCTGCAGATGAAAGAAGTTGTTCAGGCAAAGGATTCTCCTTTTTCTGTTTATTTTTTTTTCTCCGGTCTCACAGGAAATCCAGCCAAGGAAATTGTTCACTGTTTTCTTACGAGATGGACGGAGATGGTTTTAATATGCATGTACTAACCACTCACCGTCAGGACCCACCGTATGAGTCATGAATGATTTATTCTGTGGAAAATAATTGAAATAAAATAACAAAAAGGAGAGGTTGAGGGAGAGAGTGGAAGAAAACTAGTGAATGCTGATGTTCTGGAGAGGAGAAGAGAAACTGAGAGGGGGGGAGATTTTTCTCTTCTTGCTTGTAGTAATTGAAATAAAAAGAAGAGAGTGGAAGAGAGAGAGTGACGAGGGGGAAAGAAAAGACGGTTAGATAGAGACACAGACAGAATGATAATAATCATCTCTAGGGTTTGACAAATATGGATTATTGAAGGCATTTCAACATTTTAATGGCAAAACAACCCCCCCACCCGAAAAAAAAAAGAAGCATTCAGTGTTTACCCCAGATTATATTCTTGTCAGGGTGAAAAAAACCTCTGAAACAGCATTTAGACCATGGGGCACTAAAACTCTCCACTGCCTCCAGCTGGAGGGAGATCTACTGTTCTGGCTGTGATTATTGGCACCCTTTTCTAATACTTGGTTGCACAGCCTTTGGCAATGATGATGCTTCCAAACGTTTCTTGTAACCATCAATAAGCTTCCTGCTCTTTTCTGCTGACAGTTTCTCCCACTCTTCGATTGCAACCTGCTCCAGTTCTTCAATGTTTGAAGGATCCCTTTGACCAACTGCACATTTCAGGTCTCACCATTGGTTCTCAATGGGACTGAGATCAGGACTCATTGCTGGTCACTCCAGAACAGTACAGCGTTTTCTCTTGAACCATTCCTGGGTGCTTTTGGATGTGTGCTTTGGGTCATTGTCCTG
>OOFE01022215.1:18084-33471 GCA_900323365.1 Monocentris japonica | reverse complement strand
TGAAGGACTTGGGCGTGTTCTGGCAGAGGGCGTCGATGTGGCAGTCGTCGGTGGCCTCCGAACACTCGTCTGGATCTGCACAAACACAAACCACCGTGAGACAACCGAGACCTGACGCAGCCTTGGACTCCTTCTGGAAAATGATTGAACTAGTAACTTAAAGCTGCGCTAGGCATGTAGAGATACACCCATGCTATCAGCCTGGATCACAAAGTGGGGCTGCAGTAGAGAAGAGCGTCCCATCAACCCTAATTCAGACGCTGTAGATTCGCCGTATTTGCCCAAATGAAATTCTGGCGTCGGGTGTGGTCACTTCTCCGCCCACAGGAAGTGACAAATCCAAACTGTCTCGGAACCAGCGGCGAGGCTCCGTCCAGAGGAAGCTGGACTCACCGACGTTAGATCTCCTCATCTCTTTGGTATGAAGCATCACAGACCGGCCGGGTTGGTCAGCATGAACGTGATGTGTGTGCAGTTCACTGACATCACATTACGGGATTTATGAGTGTTGAAGTTCAAATGTTTCAATTACATCTTGTTGTCATTTGGAGCCACCGACAGCTTTAATGTAACTGAATTTCATTTTGAACTATTCAACATTATCAAATCACATGAAGTCGGGAGGAAAGAGATAAAAAAAAAAAATTCACTATGGCTGTGCTTCAGAGAGCTGGAAGTCAAGCTCCAGGACCAAACAGCAGAGAATAGGGGGAGTAACGGCTAGGGGGAGTCACAGCTCTCTAATTGATCAGCTCATCGATAGAAAGGCCGGTCACATCTGCGGCTGAATCCAGGGGCCAGCTGAGCTAGAGCATCACACACAGACACAGGGAGACTCTGGTTCCTCCCGTTAAACCACAGATCTCTACATCACCGAGCTTCCTCAGAATAGCCCACGACAGGCAGCCTGGCTGAGCCCTGTGCTTCTTCCCTCCCAGGCTCTTGCTCTTCGCCCACCGCCGAGGGCTTCAGTCCTGCCGCCTGGCCCTCTGCCCAGCCCGGCAATATAGAGGCAATAAATAAACCATGAAAACAAAACTACAATAAATATTTCTCCCGTAAAGTCGGCGACTGTTTTATTAGATCTGACGCAGGGAGAGTGAAAGCAACCACAAGTTCAAGTCCTGTGTGCTTTCATGTGATTTTTGACGGGAGATCTTCAGGAGTGCGAAAACATGATGAATTCAAAAGCAGCAATAACATTCAGTCCAGCCCGTAACCTTCTCCTCCTTTTGACAAAGCCCTGCCCGCATGCTTTGGTGACCCACTGTCTCAATATTGACTTCTCACCCATTCATACTGAGGAGGGGGAACAATGCTGGGTGCTGTGTGCTGGTCGATATATTGGGTCCCGGCTCCTCCAGGGACCTCGAGGGGCCTCCGGCAGCCGCCCTCCCTCCCCAGCCAGATGGACACCTCTGGCTCTGGACAGGCCACTGACCCGGACAAGATGCTCTTTATGCCTTCTAGTGCTCAGCAGCCTCCCCTCATAACACCGTGTCACTGTTTCCAGATATGAGCCGAAATAAACCAATTCCCATAGATGTCAAACGGCTGAGGTGGAAACAGAGCCACGATTTCCAGTTGAATCTCACCTCTCAGCATATGATAAGTTAAAGCAAAGTCTGTTCCTGTCGATCCTGGACAAATGTCCTTCTAAATAATAACTCTGCCCCGAGAAGAAAAGTTCATTTTAACCACAGCTCATATAATTGTCACAAATTTAACTTAACAGTTCCAATTTTGATGATGGCTTTCCCTAATACAGCAAATCACTGTAGGGGCTTATTGTGTGTGTGTGGAGTCAACAGTGAGTTTGTAGTGACCTTATGGTACTTCATGGTATCACTAGAATATCCCTATAATATCCCTTTTAGTTTTGCTGTCATATTTGTATGGTATCCCTCTAAACATGTCTTCCAGGATTTCTACATTTCTCTTCCACAAAGGTTAACACGAAACATTACAGCTATTAAAAGTGCATTTTATGGTTTACAATAAAGCAAAACGAAAAAAAGGGGAGAGCTCTTACCTGCGAGTCCGACATTCCCCATCACCCCACAAGTATTTATGAGGAGGAAAAACAAACAAGCGTCCCGGGGAAAACGAGCACTTCTTCCCATGGTAAGAAACGGTGTGAGAATTGCAGTTTTTTGGGGGGTTGTGTGTTTCTTTGATAAGAGGACCGTTTTGGTGTACTGGCGGCGGAGAGAGAGCACGGCAAGACCGACTGGAACCGCTCTGCGCCCTCTGATTGGCTTGCACATATTTGAGGGAGAGAGACATTGGCACGGAGAGAGAGAGAGTGAGAGGGGGGAGAGAGAAGAGAGAGAGAGAGAGCGAGCGAGCGAGCGAGCGAGAGCGAGACAGAGAGAATTAAGGAGCGATGAGCGCAACCTCATGGTCTCAGTGCTCCTGATCTGGGGTCCCCAAACCTTTTTCATATCAAGGACCCCCAAAATAGATCCGCATTAGACCACCGACCCCCCACCTGATATTTTTGTTGTTATGTAACTGTACCGTGGGGAAAGGGAAACCTGTCATCGGCAGGCATCCTTGTTGAAATGACAGTGAAATTTAACAATTCCTCATTTTGTACCCCCTGGATCCCCATCGAGGACCCCTTGAGGTCCCCGGACCACAGTGTGGGAACCACTGCTGGGGGGGATCATAGGCCTGATACAGGACCCTTTGGGAGTCTTTCATCATATGGGTGTTAACCTCTCCCATAGGGTCCTGTCCTGCTCCATTGACTTGTTACCGCACGAAAGTCAGCGAGCCCGATAACGAAACCAATACGTCGAATGTCACTTACAGGTATACTCCAACATCTCCATTGTCATGAAATCCAAGATGGCTGACAGACGCCTCGAACTCTTCTTCGGTACTTTGAGTCCGCACAATATGCACGCAGCTAATTGCGCGGACCGAAGAAGAGTCAGTCGTCTTGGATTTCATTACAATGGAAATGTTGGGAGTATACCTGTCTTTAACAAAGTATAAAAGTGTATTTGTAGATAGGAGATGTAGCGCCGCCCACCGCCGTGAAAGTAGACAAGTGAAGGATGACGGACATCTGTTCAGATAAGTGAAATTCGACGTATTGGTGAGCTGCGATTTATGAGCTCTTTTCCCTAAAGTTGCCAATAAAAAGCACGTGAATACTGCCATCTGCTGGAGAAAGTCAATGGTTACATCAGGGATGACTTTGGCCCCGCCCACTGCAATGACAGGTTGCGCCGATCTGGTCAATCACAGAACGAGCAAATGATGCTGCCTTCACACGCTGTTGGAAATATTGGATGTCAGTGCACGAAATTACCCAATAAAGTGGTAGGTAGGACTGGGAAACTCGGGATTTTCTCTGACACCCGAGTGGCCAAGATGTGACGTTTAAGGGCGATGAGCATGGAAGCCGTGTCAACAATTGGTGGTAAAAGTAATTTATTTCATTATTATATGTAATTGGTTTGCATGCTTTGTAAATATTTTTTATTGTTGTATGTTTCTATTTGAACTCTTTGTTTAAATTTAAGTCATACAATAAAATATACAACGGTTTTGGGTTAATAAATGAATTTAAACGTTAATCACATGCCTGATGCATATTTCTTCCTCTTCATTTTGCCACTGCAGCACAAAGTTGCTCTTTGCCGCTTGATTTCTAAACAAAAAACAACGGCCACCAAAAAGGACTTTTGTTACAGGGCCCGTTTTGTTATTATTTCCGATCAAAAGCACTTGGATGTGCGACAAGGGCTATTTACGATTTTCCAGAGACGTAGGCGCTAACGAGGCGCACCTTAACGCAGCACGAATCCTCACCGACTGTCATGGCGTCTCCCTTGAAGGGGGATTGGTCCTGGAGAAACTAGCCTGTGTCATTTATCAGTTTCTTCGTTGTACCGAGCAGTTACAAACAACAGAAGCGGCTTTTAAGATCGAGATATCACCATGGGGTCTGTCCATGCCAAGGTGAGCCACATTTCCTCCTGACAAGAGACTTATCGGTGGATATATAGCATGACCTCGCTGCCGAGTCTGTATTACAGGCTGTTGCGGCTCCACACCTGCATTGGTACTCGATGTACTGTCGCTCATCTAGACCAGACAGGAGCCACTGACAAGCAGAACAGAAACTGAGGTGTAAAATTAAGCGTTCTTAAGTGTGCGTGTCAAACTTGATTTCAGTTTGTGACTGCAGTGATTTGGTAATACCTATGATAGCCATATATTATTGTCCATTCAACAGAGAGCACGTTGCTTTATTTATGGTATTTCACCAATTTGCCAGTCCTGTCCTTGGCTGTGTCTGGACTGAGCCACCAGATCCCAGTCTGAGTGGTCAGTGGAAACCAGACACCTCCAGGCTCCTCAGTCCAAGCCCCACCCATCCCCTCCTCCTCCTCCCTTCCCCTGCCCTTTCTCTTCCATGACAGCTGCCCTTTAAAACCGTCTGATAAAGCTATGTATGAGTGTGTTAACATTGTACTGTTCCTCTGCCGTGGATGTGCAGAGTCTGGATCCTCTCCCAATGCATGGGCGCGACTTGGGCGTCAACCCTGACGATATGATTGAGGTTCCAGAGCCGGTGCAGGAGGCCAAACAGGAGGTCCTGGAAAACAAAGATGTGAGTTGACAGTCAAGTTGAGCACAGATGGTTCTTCTCCTGGGCGTTGAGACTATACTCACCAATCAGCTGCTTTAGTCTTTTCCCCAAACCATTCCTCTTGGGGAAGGAGGCAAAGTGCAGCATTATTCAGAAAACACACAGTTAAAATGGGACTTCTCTAATTGCCTGTGTAGTATACTAAAAAGGCAGGGGACCTCTGGGTGTTCAAGGCCCAGAACGCCATGGGGGGGACACTGGTGTGAAAGTGTCCAAACGAAACTTCTTTTTATTGCAGGTTGTTGTGCAGCACGTCAACATCCAGGGTCTCGGAAGAACTAAAGAGGACCTCCTCGGCTATGAGATCTCTGAAGTCTTCCATGCCAAAAACCTCATTGATGTACGTATTGTAAACCACGGCTCGGCATCGTAACACTCAGGCGTTTTCTACCAAGGGTTCCTACATAGGTCTGGAAAGGCGTAGAAAACTGATTTGCTCATTTTCAGGTCCTGGAAGGTTTTGGAATCGGGCAAACAGCTTGCAAAAGTATCGGTAAATTCCAAAGCTCTTTAAAGCTTCACAAGCTTCAGCTTTAAAGAGCTTTGGTGACGGTCATATTATAGCCCAACATCTTTCAGCATGCATCATCCTGAACACCGACACAAATCCAGTCAAGAAATCGAGGTCTGGAAAAAGTCATTTTGAAATGGTGGAAGGTGTAGGCGCCGTGTCTGCCTCACTAAGCAGCTCTGTTTCTGTCTCGGCTGTCTACAGGTCATGAAGAAATCCCACGTCGCCAGACAGAGGCTGCTCCGCCTGGGGATCTTCAAAGAGGTGGAGGTGCTTATCGATACGTCCGAAGGTAACTGAGTAGCTGGGTTTTTAAACAATGAATTCGGCCCTTGACAGTTTTGTTAGACAGGGTGCCTGCAGGTCCTGACAATAAGCTTTAAGCCTGATGTGCTCGTCCTCCTCAGGTACAGACGCTTTGCCCAACGGCCTCGATGTAACCTTCGAGGTGACAGAGGTCAAGAGGCTGACAGGAAGCTACAACACCATGGTTGGCAACAACGAAGGGAGCATGGTGAGAGAACAAACACAGAGATACCCTTCACTTACTTTTCACTTTTTTCTCTTTTTTTTTGTGAGGTTTTCCAACTCTTTACTAAAGTTGCACGAGCAATTGGAAAAAACTATTGAAATTGCAATACTTACGGTTGCAATTTCACATCTCAAGAGGCTGCAACTTTTTCTTCTTCTTTATTTACCTCGGTCTGCCAGGTGCTGGGGCTGAAGCTGCCCAACATGTTTGGTCGTGCTGAGAAACTGACCTTCCAGTTCTCCTACGGGACGAAGGAGACGTCCTACGGCCTATCCTTCTTCAAGCCTCAGCCTGGACACTTTGAACGCAAGTATGCCAATCCTCTCGTCACATAAAGTTTTCCAAATAGTCAATGTTGTCCTTTTAAGTGTATTTTCATTTTCTAACACACAACTCGAAAATCTTCAAACTACTTGCCATACAATTCTTTACACCCTTTGATGGCTGAAAAGAGGACAAGGTGCTAACATCTCCATCTGTACCTCCTGACTGTCTGAATGGACCATAGGTCTAGGTTCAGGATGTCCTTTTCCCAGTGTTGCCGTTTCTTTGGAAGGTCACCTTACTCCATTTCGCACCTTCACTTGTCAAAAGTAAACACTGCCATCTAGATGAGAGCGTACTTGTCTCTCTCTGGGTCATTTTAGTGGTCACAGTCCGTGGTGTCTTCTGTTTCAGCCTCACTCTCAACATGTACAAAGTCACCGGCCAGTTCCCGTGGAGCTCCTTGAAGGAGACCGACAGGGGGCTGTCAGCAGAGCTAAACGTAAGAAGGTGTGTGTGTGTGTGTGTGTGTGTGTGTGTGTGTGTGAGAAGTACATGTGGCTAAAGGTAGTTCCAAGATGTTCCCTACTTTTCATCGCTTTACATCAACTTCCTTCCCCGCTGCAGTTTCCCCTCGGGGTGACCCACCACACTCTGAAGTGGGAGGGCGTGTGGCGGGAGCTCGGCTGCCTGGCGCGCAGTGCCTCCTTCGCAGTGCGAGAAGAGAGTGGACACTCCCTGAAGTCTGCCGTCTCGGTACAGTTTTAACCCGCTTCCATCTGCTTTCCTTTCCATACTTTCCTCAGAGGTCAGGAATGTCCAGGGATATTAATATCACCATCATTTTTTTATCCCCGGTGCCAATCCAGCACACCATGTCAATCGACTCAAGAAATTCTGCCATCTTCCCCAGCAGAGGTGCCTTACTGAGGATCAACCAGGTAAGTGTGCATGTGTGTGTTTGTGGGTATCTAGTTTAGTGTTCCACAAGAAAAACGAAACACTCCTTCACCTTTTAGAGGCTGATGGATCTAATTTGAGTGTCTCTGTAGTGTAACCCTGATGGAGGCTGTCTGCCGAAGCACTTGAGTCTTCTGTGTCAGTAAAGACGCTTGTTAAGACCCGTCAGCCTCCAAGAGTAGCTGAGTTAGATCTTCCCATCCTGTCTTAATATCGTACTGATCTGAGGTGTGTTGGTCCTGTAGGAGCTGGCTGGGTACACAGGAGGAGACGCCAGCTTCCTGAAAGAGGACTTTGAGCTGCAGCTCAACAGGCGACTCTTCTGGGACTCGGTAAGACAGAGCACAGTTCATCTTAACCTGGTCAGCATATCCAGGAGTCTGAAATATCGATGTATAGAGGAAGACAACTTTATTTTGAATTATTTGACGTCCAAATTTTCTTATTGCCGTCCCTCCATAACAACTGACTTGCATTTGTTACCACCAACTATTAATTTTGAGGTTTATTATTGTGTTTGTGTTTTAAAGTAGTCACAGTTTCACGTTGTGTTTCATCCTGCGTGTATTTGTTTTTTTTTTTTATTTTGGTGGTATTAGACTTGCAGGTTGATCCTGCAGTTATTTGTACTGTTAGAAAATGTTCTACTCAGTAATTACCGCTCTCTAATGAAGACGGTTTTTTATTTTCTACCACCCTGCCAGTGTCTAGAGGACAACTTTATTTTGAATTCTCTGTGTATCATTCTCAACTTGCATTTGACTTTATTTTGAATTGATTCGTTGTATAAGAATTTATCAGTGATGGTACAATCACTGATAAACTGGCAAGTTACTTTCCTGTTTCTCTTTCTATCGTGTTTCTGCTCAGGAAATGTATAAGTCATCTCTTTTACCATCATGTTTCTTGTTGATTTTACAACAATCTGTATTTGCTGATGAAATCTATCGTGGTGCACGTCGTTTTAGTTTCCCTGAATAACCACAGGGGGGCGACAGACTACAGCTAACAGCAAAGCTGACGCGTTCTTTCTTAAGAGTGTTTCTACTTCTAACAGTGCAAGTTTCATCGCTGTTCTTTGTTCTCTTCTTTCTCACCTAATCTTTTGAATGTGAGGTTTTGTGTCTCGGTGGTTTATAAGCGGAGCGTTTTGTCGTCTCAGGTCTTGTCTGCCTCTCTGTGGGGTGGGGCGCTGTATCCCATTGGAGGACAGCCCTCCTGCATCGCTGACAGGTGCGTCTGAACTATCCAAGAGGTGTCACCTGGCTTCGACACCTCCCTGGCTGTCGCAGTGCACTTCACCGAATCACTTCTGAAATGTTTAAAGTGAAGCGTGGCTGCTTGTTGATCCACTTCCCTTATCAGAAATGTCCTGATAGTATCGGTCCTAAGTCATGGTTGAATGAAGGAAATAAGGTCTCTAACTCTTAAGATCTTCTGGGGAGGACCCAGAGCGCCACTTTGGTTTGGAACATCTCTCTATTTCTGGACTCTCAAGGTCAAATAACATTAAACATCCATTTTGGAGTAAATCAGTTCTTTAAATAGCTTCAAATGGATCTAAAATCTAAAGGACCCAGTTTTGTGCGATCGGTCATTTTTAGGTGTAGGTGTGAACAAAACTCATACTTGATCTGAATTTCTTCCTGTCAAATGTGTAAACTCAGGTAGTTGTTCTGTGTTTGGCCTGTTAATGATATTTCTACCTTGATTCTACCAAGATTCTACCTTGGAGGTCCCACCAGTGTGCGAGGATTTGGGATGTACAGCATCGGGCCACAGAGTGAAGGTGAGATCATCTCCTCCAGTGTCTGTGACCGTATGGTAGTATATTAAAGTTGCTAAAAGGTGGATGGACTTGTTTTGCCCCATTGATTGTTGTGCATGCAACAGTGCTGCCCACTGCTGAGCCGTTCTCCTGCTGTGCCTCAGGTGACTATCTTGGTGGGGAGGCGTACTGGGCAGGCGGGCTCCACCTCTACACCCCCCTGCCCTTCCGACCGGGCAAGGGCGGCTTCGGAGACCTTTTCAGAACGCACTTCTTCCTCAACGCCGGCAACCTCTGCAACCTCAACTACGGTGGGCGGACTGAGCACATCATTAGATCCACTTAACTCCTACCAGGCATCAGTTTAGTTTTAGGGTGTAGTTAATTTCATGGTGGGATAAAACACAGAAGAGAAAGTCATCAGGTGAAGTAAAAAACAACCCTTTGTCCCACACTATTAAAGTTTCATCTAACCAGACATCTCATGGGAACCCTGCACCATCTGGACATTTTGGATGTTTCAGTTGTCCCAAGTGGTGTGACGTCTTTCAATGTCGTCTGTCTAGGTGAGGGTCCCCGGGCGCACCTCCAGAAGCTAGCAGAGTGTATGCGCTGGTCGTACGGGGCAGGCATCGTACTGCGCCTCGGAAACATCGCCAGACTGGAGCTCAACTACTGCGTGCCCATGGGAGTTCAGAGTGGAGACAGGTATGAGGGAGGGGGGAATAACGGGGGTTCATGGGAAATGTGCTCTTACTTTTGAGAAACACAGAACGCTACATGTCGAACCTTTTAAACAAGGAAATGTCCTCAGCCGACAATCTTCCCTCAACTTCCTCCCTTTCTTCTTTTTCTCCCTCCACGTAGGATATGCGACGGCGTCCAGTTTGGAGCAGGAATTCGCTTCCTGTGATGTCATCGCTCAGCTGCCCCAGAAGACTCCAGCAAAAGGCCATGAAGTGAAAAAGGGAGAGAGTATTGTCATTTGTCACTTGTAACCTGTTAGTGTAACACTAGGCATGGGTCCCACCAGAATGCAGTGTCCTGGAAAAGTGTGCCCCGGCCCCCCAACCCCTCTTTTGATATGTACCAGTGACATCACCCACTTTGTTTCCCGTGGCAACACAGTCATTGTTTTTGTGGAATATGAAAAGAGATTAGGGCGTATTCCCCCTCTGCCTTCCAGGACCGTTTCCCATCTAGGAACACGACTTGTGTGTATAGATTTTGTTTGAAAGTTAAACCCACACCTAGCACTTCTCTGACCGGATGAGTTTCTGTTGTACTGTGGATGGATGCAGCAGCAGGGAAGGAATGAACCGTGAGAAACCAGCACTTTTCAGCAACAGACCAGGATTCTCTTTGTGCACGACGGGAATCGACCCTCATGCCAAAACAGTTGGTTCAGACGTTCGCCGTGAGGAACGGAGGATTGATGCATCATTTCCCAACCCGGCGGCAGAGGTGGAGACCCCCGAGCAACACCCACCACCAGTGCTCTTACTGTTAGTCCTTTTTTTGATGTTTCTTAAGCTGTTTTATTCTGCACACAAATAAATCACAGCTGTTCCCCTGTTTCTGTCGGATCTTTTGTAGCGTTCTTTTAACATAGACATGCAAGCTGGGGTCAGTTCTCAGGGCCTTTATATTTGTCAGGGTGCGTTATTTCACACAACGCTCTATTTCTGCATTTAAAAACGTTTGAACTGAAACTTTATTTAATACAGAACACATTTTGGTACAGTATTGGAGGCATGCCCTTTGCTGCATCAGCCACTTGGCATGTACATTTTCTCCCTGCAGCAATATCTTCTTCTTTTTGTGTATTTTTTGCTGATACTTTCTAGTGCTTCTCTGAAAGCTATGTAGTTTTCCTCATGTTTCATGAAGACAAAGTCAGAGTCACCAGGAAACCATAGTTATTTCAAAAGTAAAGCAGCATGAGTTGAATTAAATTACGTAATGACACAAAGGGATATCCAGGGTCAACAGGGTTCAATCTGACCTTCATAGTAAGGGGCAGTGCTGGCCAAAGACAGCGTTCCACTTCCCAGATGACCGTAATGATTGTGTGTGTGTGTGTGCCTACCGAAGCTGTTTGGACCTTTGCTCCATGGGAACCTGTGTGGGGCAGTTGAGTGTGGCTGGAGCCAGACCTCTGTTTGATCAGAGCTTGTTCTCATTGGGAGACGGGGCAGGTGTAGCGTACTCTCTGATATCAGCTACAGGTGAACAGGTTGCAGCTGCCCTGCAAACCTGAAGAGCAGAAACTGTGATGAGTGAAATACTCAACAAAAGTATCATTGGTAAAGGCGTGAGCTGGATATCATTTAAAAGCACGTATGGCTATGATTTTCCTTGACATGAAGTTATAATCTTAGTCGTGACCTTTTTACCTGTGACAAAGCCAAATGTACGAAAGCCTTTTCGTATTTCGTACAAAAGCCAGCCTTTGTACGAAATAGCATGGGCATACGAGCTTTGTGATAGGTGAAACTCAATACCTGATATATGAAGAATGGTGGATTTGACACATGGTTAACTTTATAGACCACGACTACCATGACGGATATTTGTCTTTGACAGTGGCAGTTGCCCAGACTGGTATAGACAGGCTGCAGGTTAGGCTACTGAGGCCCTGTTCACACCTGGCGTTAACATGCGTCTTGGGTGATCCGATCACAAGTGGACAGCTCTCAGTACAGGTGTGAATGCACCCAAGACGCATAGAGGACGCATTGGGAGGTGGTTTGGGCCGCATATGGCCACATTCTTTTAGCAGTGTGTACGCGAATGTGTCCTGGGCCACACTAAAAGACCGCCTACTCAACCGACGTCCTCTGGTAAGCGGAAGTACATACGTATTCCTCGTTTTTCTCATCTCCAGTTGGGTTCTCAAATCGCGTAAGCTGGTTTTGTCCACGTCATCTGAAAATTTCGAAAAGCCCATAGCGATATATTAAGAGTGCGTCAAACACCTTGGGCGATTTGGTTTGCCTGGAGCACGCCAAGGAATAGACCCAGTCTGTGTTGTTTTGTTTTCTTCTTCTTCGACAACAACGCATTTGGTCTTTGCAAACGGAAATCATGTACGTGTCCGTTTATACATAGAGCGGGGAAGTGAGATCCGGTCACTCGAGACGCACGTGGAGACGCATTCTAATGCCAGGTGTGAACAGGGCCTGAGTAAGGGGGGTGGTACTAGTGGCCTAGTCTAGTTTCTACCTGAGAGTTCACCACAGTACAACGTGTGTTTGCACAGTGGCACTCCTAAGAATGCTGGTGGTGGAAACTCTGGAGGGTTTAATTTTGGACAGAGAGAGAGAGAGAGAGAAAGAAAATCCTTTCCATTTACCTATCAATGGCTTTTCAACTGTAAAAGAATGTTTTAAACATTTCAAGACTGAAAGTAGCCTATCGAAAGTAATCTACTTGATTGCCTCTTAATCTTATCTCAAACTACAAGCGTCCATTGATACATGGCAGTTGTCAGGTTAAACATTAGACGACTTGTCATTTATTAAGCGCATTTTACCATACGATAACATCCTTGTGCATTGGCAAAACGACATACACCAAAGATAAAACCTGGACACGAAACTTGGCACAACACCTGTGCTGAGTTCTGATTGGCTGAGTCGGGTTCGAAACCGTTATAAAACAGCCGATAAACGCACACCTGGGACAGCATAAAAGTTAATTTAAAACAGTAAATTTATTAATTACATAAAAGTTACATAACAGTTAACATATGAATCAATTTCTAAATCACATGACAATTAATTTATATAATAATTTAGTAAATCCGACGAAAATTAATACATATTACCACTCCTTAGCAACCACTTTGTTTAGCTAACTGTTAGCTACTAAGTTATACAGCTTGGCGAAAGAATACAATTTGACCACAATCATTATTATTTTTTAATTATTAAAAATAAAAGGTCTGTGTCTAACGACGCCTTTTAATTATTGTAAAATATTCTCCTTTTACTTGTAAATATCGACCTTGGTGATTTAAATCCCCACGCGTGACCAGTCGAGGTAGTGACCGTGAACGCGCACGTACAGCACCAGACAGCACGTACTCTGCTGTCGAGTATAAGCTGGCTGTGGCGAGCCCAGGCTACCGCCACTGACACACACACACACACTCCGCGAGGCAGGTGTGTGTCGCCAGGAGCGCACGTACCTCAGCAGGCCGGATAAATTCTCCAGTGTTTTGATTTTTTTTTTTTTTTTTAATATAATTGAAATAAAACACCGCCATTATGTTGTGGACGGCGAATCAAGTCATAAGAAAATTCTCCACCACATCCGTGAGTAACGTCGCTGTCGTTTAGCTGCTGCACCGAAAATAACCGGTGCCTTTGTTACCAACCTTGCATCGGTGTCTAACTTCATAAATTGTATTGGCAGTCCTAAACGCTTGCCAGGTCGCGGTGCCATAAAACCCATGCTCGCTAGGAATGAGTCAGCCTCGTCTTGGACAGCAGATCGGTCTGTCACAATTGGTGTCCAGGTCTCAGAGAAGTCACTGACTCTGCTAATAAATGTGTTTTCAGCAACGGTGCAAATGCTGCAACGTTGTATCGTTCCCAGTTTGCCACGTTACAGCACGCACGCCGCTCTCGTGCACTTCGCTGGCCTTGCTGTACAAGACCTGGAGGAGTTGCATCAGCATGTCAGAGGAA
Organism: Monocentris japonica; assembly: GCA_900323365.1. NCBI lineage: Eukaryota > Metazoa > Chordata > Actinopteri > Trachichthyiformes > Monocentridae > Monocentris > Monocentris japonica. Next base: position 20,073 of record OOFE01022215.1, on the reverse strand, counting down.
TGAGCAGCCTTAGTGGACTTAGTAGGCTGTATGGCAAGCTAACATATGGAGGGGGGTGGGGGTCTAGTAGTTTCTGTTACCTGTCATTCTCGGCGTGCTGGATACGACACATGAGTCAGTTATGCAGTTGTTTTTGTGACTTTGTTTACATTATCAACAAGTTACCCTTAAATTCTCTGTAAAAGAGAAGAAGAAGAAGGTGCCCCATTCATTCCAGCATGGGAAACCTGAAACCTCCCTCCTCCCCACAGTCAGACGGGAGGGGGCCTCTGACATGCCCTTGTGCTTCAGCTTCTCTCTTTCTGGAAGAGGGCTGTGCTTTTTTTCTGCAGCCAATTTTCCCCAGTGACATGTATGTTGTATGTTGTATGTTACCCAGAAGGCAGGCCGGTTACTTAAACATTTCTCAAACTGGGAAGAGGGAAGGGAGGAGTGGTGTAAAGGCTCTTCTGCAGGACAAAGTGGTTATGCACACTTTGGCAATACTTGAAGATGTCCAACAAAGTATCCTCGGTCTAACGAGATAACAGTCTGCTACATTGCTGTTGAGTATTTCTAGTATTTCTCCTTGTTTTCAGTTATAACAGTTAATGTGTTCTATGCTCTGTTACAGCATTATTACCAAAATAAGCTGAAACTAGCTCTGATTGGCCAGAGCCTGTTTGGCCAGGAGGTGTACACCAACCTGAGGAAGCAGGGTCACAAGGTGGTGGGCGTGTTCACTGTCCCGGACAAGGATGGCAAGGCAGACCCCCTGGGTGAGTTCACTCTCTCTCTCGCTCTCGCTCCCACTCTCGCTCTCGCTCCCACTCTCGCTCTCCTTTTGTTCAGCTCATCTGGCCAGGTGAGAACAACGCCATTCAAACTCAGTGACCAACTGAGTTGCCTGAAAATGCGTCTCTGTCCTCTTCCTGCGGTGCGGTTCGTTAGGAGTGAAAATGTAATCTGAACCAACTACAGGAAACGACCCCAAAACACAAGGGAGTATGGGTATAAGGAGATGGATGATGACATCTAGCTGCCTGGGCCCTCCTGTCCCTCCAGGTCAGCACAGGCCCCTGCCAGCGGGTGGGGTAGATGCGTGTTGACTCTGCAGTGCTACTGCACAAAGACAGGCCTTTATCCTGCGTTAGCCTCGGGGTAGTGGCTCCATTGTCTGGATGGGGAGAGGCCCTGTGTGGCCGGGGAGATGCAGCATGGAGGTGAACAGTCTAGAATCTTTGGTATGATGCAATCTACCCAGGATGCACCATCATCAACTGGGCACATGGAGCCCCCTGACCTCTCCCAATCACCCTCCCCTCCCTGTTTTTTTTTCTGTTTTTCAATGTACAAACCCATGCTCATCTGTTATGGTATACAATGACGAGGCCCAATACTGTTCTGCAGGACTACATGGACTTTATAAAGTGCCACCATGGTTACTGCCGTTGGTTGTGAGGCTGTTGAGGCAGATTTCCCTCTCCCTCTTCCTGTTTCTCTTTTATCTCCTCCCCTTGACCTCTGAGTCCACCCAACCCCCACCATCAGTGTGTGTGTGTGTGTGTGTGACTGCATGTGCATTCATGGGTTTGAGAGCAGATGGGCCCAGGGTTTGGTTTTCATGTGACCCCAGTAAGTTGGTGTAACACAAGGAGCCAGCTGCCCTGAGATGAAAAAGCTGAGGGGAATCGACAGCCTGTTGGAACATTTATTTTATTTATTACTAAACTCACTTTCCCCCTCCACTCTTTTCCCTTTCCTCTTTCCCTTTCCACCAGCCGTGGCAGCTGAGAAGGACGGTACGCCGGTGTTCAAGTTCCCACGGTGGCGGGTCAAGGGGAAACCCATCCCAGAGGTGGTGGAGGCCTACAAGGCGGTGGGCGCCGAGCTCAACGTCATGCCCTTCTGCTCCCAGTTCATCCCCATGAACGTGATCGACCACCCCAAACACGGCTCCATCATCTACCACCCCTCCATCCTGCCCCTGCACAGAGGAGCCTCGGCCAT
>OOFE01022214.1:14506-27644 GCA_900323365.1 Monocentris japonica | reverse complement strand
GGCCGCTGTGCCATGAAAGGTCTTGTCATGGACGTAGCTAATGATGTGCAGGGCTCCGCTGTAGGCCTCCTCACAGGTCGGCTGGATCTGCTCCTGAGGAAGCTCAAAGCCGTACGTCCCCTTGTCTCTGAGCTCGAAGGTGTAGGAAAAGGGGATTCCAATCAACCGGGCCCAGTCTCTGGATGAGCCAGAGTTGGGGTCTGTGGAGAGAAGGAGGTTGATATAGTCAACCATTTACACATTGTATTATTATTATCCCCATGCTATGAAATCATGGGGGAGGGTATGGATCTGTGTGTTTGTCCGTCCATCTGATTTTGACAAAACTTGGAGGAATGATGTATCTTGGCACTGCATTCGGCTGGGTTGAAGCAAATAAGCAGGTTTACTAGGGTCAGCCAACATCCACCAGTATAATAGGAACAGTCTTTCAGGATTAGTCTTGGGCAAGGTGTTATGTCAGATCATGTTGGTGATATTTCATGCTGTCCGAACACCAAAACAAAGAAATTAACTATTTTAATAGCCTATTTATTTAGTTTGGCAGATGACTCCTTGAAACCAATTATCTTGCTGTCTCAACCTGCAATACTGCATGCTTTTTTTCACAACTGATATGCATCTTATTTAAGTGCACCTGGGTGAAGCGGCTCTGCGTTCAAATGACTTGGGGGACTTTGGCCAACTCCCAGTCTAAAATAAAGACCAGTAAATCAACCACCAGTTAATGACTGTGTGCTGATCAAAATGCAAAATTCACGGATGTGTCCTTGGAGACCAACCGGGATGTCCGTACTTACACAATACATTTGGCGAGGTTCCTACAGTGTAGTCCATCCCGTGGACATTCTTTATGGCTTGTGCTGCAGCCAACCCCACCTCCATCTAAGGAGGCAAACATTAGCTGAGGTCATAAAGTCTTTAAAACAGCAAGATATCAGAAGACTGTTCTCACAACAGTCGTACATAACCTGATACATACTATACTTAGGCGCCAAAATCAAATAAAACAACTTTGGTAAAGGTTAGGGTGAGGTTTTAGTCGTAGTTAAATAAGAAAAAATGAAGTTGAATCCAAGTGTACACGTCCATCCACCACCCCGACCTCCACAGCCTCGCTTTCCGTCGTACTATTTCAGTATCAAAGGACTGCCTGTTTTCACTCATGTGACCTCCGCCTCCTTTTTGACTCTATTCATACAATATCAAACAAAATTGCAGTGCCTTCTTTTTATATAAAGGTTATCTATGACCTCGATATGAGAACAGGCTGCAGTCATTGTTACTTTGTACATCAAAAGTCATAGAATACAGGAACTAAAGTCTGCATCTTTTGAAAATCTCCCTCGCAAGGACTCTCAAGGTTGGCAAGTATGTAAGAGGGATAAAACACACTGTCCTATGTGTACAAATGCAGATGGCTTTAATTGAAAAGAACTACAGAGGTGATCTGTGCGGCTAAGCTGAGCACACCAATAATATCCCAGTAATTCCAATTTCAATTTGACCCAATTGATGGCTTACAAAGCAGTACACAGCAGGGTGGTTTAACCCTACATTTCCTAGTTCATATGTCCATCTACTCCACAGTATGTAACGACTTACCTTTATTGATTTTTTTTTTTATTTTATTGCCTTCTCAAGGTCCTCCTGATCTGTTAACCCTTAAACATAGTAAATGTACTACTAATATTAACTCAAATGCTGAGGCATGGACATGGTATGCATTTGATCTTATTTGGTGTTGGTTTTTTGGGCATATTGTTTCCATGATACTATGCAGAGATACTGTTCATTCACGTACAGTATTCAGGAACCGCTTATCCTGAAGCAGATCGTACCTGGGATACGTGGTATTATCCAGAATACTGCGTGCACGTTCATCCTTGGGCATTTGTGTGACATGCAAACGGTGTACATCGCTTTATTTGTAGATGTTCATACCAGCTCATTGTAGTTGGGGGCGGAGATGTTGGGGTGTCCGTAAGGAACCAGGAGCAGCTGGCCATAGGAGTGGATGGTGAGGAAACACAGGAAGTTCTCCTTCCGGCTCAAGAGGAAGTTGGTCACGGCCTGGGCCTCAGACTCAGACAGCACCTTGGTGCCACAGTATACTTCTGAGCAGCAGTCAAACGATATCCCTACAGCTGAGAAATAGAGTAAAATGTATTATGTTGTATTATGTGCCACTTGTTTTTTTCCATAACACCGACTGACCAAGATCACCTTTGTCACTTCCTGTGGTCAGAAAAGTGACCATACCCAACACCAGAATTTCATTTGGCGACTCTACAACTGGGGATGGGGTGCTCTTTTCTTTTGCAGCCCCACTAGCCTGATAAGACGGGTGGATTTTCACATAAAAACCTCACTCAGCTTTGACTCCAAAAGTGAGGGTTTAGCCTCAACCCGTAGTTTGGTAGATGGAGTATCACAACAACACTCACTGCCCCAGATGGCGTTGAAGTTGCGGTTGAGGTCCGTGCCGTTACAGTCGCAGCCCTGGGGTCCCGGTGACCTGGACTTCCTCCACAGACGAGTCTAGAGAGGTCAAAACGGTCAGTCGCTTTACTCAGTTGGTCCCGATCAATTTATTGATTTATTTGACATTTATGACATTCAAACGTTTTCCGTGTGTAATATTGCCTTGGATTGCTTTTGGATATTACTCTCTGGTATTCATCAGTCTGCAAATAATCTGCTCAGTGTATTTCAGACGTAGTGAACATCGGAAATTCCATTAATTTCTTTGCTGATTGGATTGGAACTCATTTTAAAACCTGATTTACGTCTGGTTCCTGCGCAGGCCTCCGTTCTCTCGTCTCTCAGCCCGTAGATGGCCGGCTTGAGAGCTGGAGTAGCTTGGTATTTTCCATTAACGTTGTTTACTGGGAACATTTTTAATACGGCGTGCAGGTTCTTCCGAGCAGCAGTTAAAAATGCACGTTGGATGTGAACACTGACCGTGTTATCCTTCCAGGAGTAGATGTAGCCGTCCACGTTCAGCACGGGGGTGACGTAGAAGTCTATGTTCTTCATCATCTCGTTCAGTTTGGGGTCTGTTTTGTATCCCTGCAGGATCTGACGTGGAAAATGTAAACACTAGGGTTAGACTGATATATTGGACCTATACTGGATATTAACTACCTTCCACCTCTGACCACAGCTAACATAACACTAACATAAAAACTGTAAAACCTGCAATGATTTACTTTACCCTGACAAGAATACAATTCTGGGAGAAACGCCGAATAGTTGTATGTATTTTGTGTTTTTGGCATGGAAATTGTCCAATTTAAAGACACTGAACTTGAATATTGGCACAAAACGGCTTCAGCTCAAGCATCAGCGTCGGCTGAACCCTCAGGCTTGCCACGCATATTTTGTCACACACACACACACACACCTGGCTGACGAAGTACTGACAGAAAGCAGGGGAGATCCATTCTCTGGCATGGATACCACAATCCATCCAGACAGCCTTCTTCTGCACCCCAGTACTCAGGCCAATCTGGGAAACAAGCGGGGGAGATACGCCGCAATAATAGTCCGTGCTACTTTCTGATTATGAATCAATTCATCGTGTGATTGGGATTACCTTGAGCAAACTAATAGTCCTGTTCTCATAGGTCATGCCATAGTCCACCACGGACACAACATCAAGGTGCTCAATCATGATCTGGGCCATCCAGGAGGTGATCTGAAAGGTGGGGCAGCATTACATATAAGTGTGTGTGTGTATATATGTGTGTGTGCAGTGATCTGTCTTTAGGTGAGCAGTGGTTGGGCTTTCTCACCTCTGACATGGGGTGGTATTTGTAGTAGTCATACTCCACTCTGTTACACACACACACACACAAACGACCAAACACACACACATCATAATTAGAGAAGCAATGGTTTCCTCGCAGTGTTTCTTACCTCCGTATGTCTGAAGTTCAGTCAGGAAGGTTACCTCTGTCCCACTACTCTTCCATTCATAACCTATTATCCAACCAGTCAATGGGGGGGATTCGTAATCCTAGCCTCTCCTGATTGAACTACAGTTACGCAAGATATTTAAAGATGGTAAATCGACAAAATCTGACAAAAATGTATTTCAGTTTCAAAATGTACTGGTGCCACAAGGCTGAACAGATTACAAGTAACAGGATCGCAGACTATGGTAACTGTAATCTGTTATAGTAACAAACCACGAGATTACTTGTTGGATTCTTCACAAACAGATTTGACTGGAAACAAAACATTTAAATTATGAGATTATACATAGAAATAATTTTGCACATCTTGAAATATATGATTTTGCAGCTGTTAGTCTTTTAATGAACATGTTTAACTACATATTCTACTTTATTGATCCCCCCCGGGGATCAGTAAAGTATCTCTTTATCTAAATTTGAGTAATCCAGTGGATAAATTTACTTTTCAGGTCCTCAGTTCTGTTGCCTTCTGCTCCACACTCACCTTTCCACTGTTGCTGCTCCGACCCCTGAAAGCAGTGTCAGAAGGGCCAGTCCCATACAGTTAAACATTGTCTCCTTGTTTGCAAGCATCCACACTACTGACTTCTGTATCTGACCGGCCTTTATAGAAACCCCCTATCTGATCAAGAGACACCTTTGCCTCGAGCGCACCATCAGAACAACTACAGCAGTTCTCAGTGCGCTGGTTAATATGTAATGTGAGTCGTCAGTCTTGGTTACTTTATTGTTATGTTGTGTTTAATTCCTCTCTGACCCTGCTTTTTAATTCATGTGTGGCTTTTTTATTGTAGTCTTTTTTATTTATTTATTATTTCATTATTGTTTTATGGTCTGTAAAGCACCTTGTAACTGTTTTGGAAAATGATATACAATTATTGCTATCCTACAGCCAAATTCGTTCTGTTTCTGCTACTGACACAACATCAGCTCACGCGTGAGATTTCTATTTGTGATGTGAATCGGTCCCATTGTAATTAGTAACATAACATATTACATTTGGTTGATGCTTTTATCCAAAGTGCCTTACAGCAATGGTTTCCAAGTCTGGAAACCCGTAGGGGCCCTTGAAAGGTCCCTGGGGGGTCGTCAGAAAAATGAAAGATAGGTTCATTTTATTGTACTGACAGAAGCATGATACTTTGATCAGAGGTTTCACTCCCCACTGTTACACTACAAGTATAGTGTAAAGAGTTGGTTCTTTTCTGACTCAAAATTCTTCTCAGATGAGGCTCCCAGGATCCAAATCTTCAAATGAGAGTCTGTGGTTTAATCTGTTTGAGGGTCCTTAACATGAGAAAGTAGGGGAACCCCTGCCATAGAATCATGGGTGCGTACATTTTTAGCATGGGTGGGAAGCAAATCCTTCAGCAAGCCCTAGTTGAGTTCAGATTTTCCTCTATATATAAAGATATATCATCATAGATATTAATAAAGACATTGTTTAAACTTGATTTTGTTTGAGCGGTTAAATTGAACATTTCAAAAATCCATCCTTTTATTCCAGGCAGTTTCAGACCAATTTCAGTAAACGCATCACAACTGAACTTGATCCTGATTGGCTCCCCTCACTAAAGAATTCCTGAAATCCGTCCAATCAGGCCAGTTTGCAGCATTTGAAGCCTTCACTCAGCAGGCTACGCAACACATCACAGGATCTCCTTTAGTCACAATGACAGATTTATGACAATAGGAGGGAGAAGGATCGACAGATGCAGAGAGAACAAGAGAATGATAGAAAACAATTAAAGTGGAGACCAAAGGTCCACTCTAAGGGCATGTCATAAATAATAATTGCAGATACTCCACAGTGTAATCAACAAGGGGACCAGGAACTCTCACAAGGCCAGTTAAGGCACAGGTCACTTTTGTTTTGGATAGTTAGATTTTGATAGTTTGGTCAAATCAACTTTTATTTTTGTTTCACCCATAATTTTAGAAGTATCACCAAATGTGATGCTTTCATTTTTTATGAGCCGATGTAGAAATGGAGGGTAGGGAGGTGGCATGCGGCAGCCCCATAAAATATGTTTGCGTAGTATCATGCATGCAAACAGCAGACCCACTTGCTCCAACCTACTTCACTCACATAACCTTTGACTGTGCTACAGGTGAAAAGGGCTTTTTTTTCTTTATTTCTCCCATCATAATGAAAACTTACTTTGGACATTGGACATGAAGCCTTATGGAATATGTACTAACTTGCAGATTACAATTATATTTTTGTTGTTGGATTTAGTTTAATTTTTAACTAAGCAATTTGTGGCGGATTTACACTGCAGATTTTTTGCATTAGGCATGCTGGAACTTTCACTGCATGCTGAACAAAATGCTATTTTGTGTGTGAAATTTGGTGGCTAAACCTTAGAGAAACTTGAATGAAAGTGTTTAAATATTTCTTCCTTCATTCAGAGACAGCATATTGACAAAGTGGTTCTCTTGTGTTGATAAATCCTTTGTCTGTTTCATAAAACCATGGACATTATACAAGCAAAATGCTCCCAGTTACTGGAAATGGCACTTGACTTCCTTCTATTCAGTTGAATTTATTTTGGTGGTAAAAATCTACCAGAGTTGGTGGATGAAAGAAACTGATTATTGTTTGGGCATTTTTGCCTTTATTGGACATTTGGGAAAGAGAGGGGAGGCTGATGTGTGACAAAGGTCGGGTATATGGTTCGCAGCCACCAGGATGCCCCTGAAAGAAACCTTTATGGCTCTAATCAGTTCATCAGTCTAGTTACCCGACATTCCCATTATTTTCATAAGGGACAATGGTTATATAAGATTATTGTCCGTGAAATGAGCAGCAGGCGGTGTCGGTTGTGCAATCTCACGATCCATTTCACCCTCGGTTGTTTTCATAAGTCATACTTTCAGAATCAGAACCAGAATCAGCTTTATTCGCCAAGTATGTGTACACATACAAGGAATTTGACTCCGGTTTTTCCATGCTCTCATGTACTTACATAGAAATAGACAAAACAAGGACAACAAAACTGAACAAGCTAGACATAAGCATAAACATGTACAGATGTGAAATATATTTAAAAAAAACTATGAAAATTGTGAACAAGACAATAGTGCAAAGATGCAGAGTGTAAAGATGCTGGAATAAATATGGGATGATTTGCCATACGGTATCAAATACTGATAGATCCCAACCTTTTTTTTCTGAATGTGACCCCAGCATTGAAAACACATTAAAACTGTGTGGTCATATCGTATCGGGATAGATAGAGAGCAGCAGAGTGGACATTTATTTAACCGGAATGTGTCTAACTGTAAAAATGTATATGTCCTTTCAGGTTTTTAGATACACTTGCTGGTTTCCAGTAAGACATCCAACCACCAGAGGGCAGTCCAGTGCTGAATTTAGATGAAACCAGTACAAAGACTGAGACTACTGATGTGGACAGAGGCAGGACACCAGCAGAGGATGACTCCTCTCACTGACTGGGATGGATGATAACCTGGAATGACAAACTGGGCAGCTCCCATCCCATCCCACTTTCAAAAAAATTACGTGAAGTTCAAAATTGGAGAATCATTTATAATTTTCATTCCTACAATTCCTTAATATGAGTGGGTGCCCCTTTTTCCTGGAAAAAAACTCTTTCATAAGCATGTTTTGGCATCATCAACATTCTCCTTGTGCCTTCTAGTCCATGTTTTGCTCTACTGAGATTCATTTATGAAGGGATGGAGCCTTTTCTTTATTCTGTGCCTCCTCTGTCTGTTCCATGTTTACTGTGCCTCCCTACCAAGTCTTTGCTCTTTTGCTGACATGTGCATCATGTCTATTCACGAGCTGCTTCTAAGATATTACAGAGACAAGACCTGTCTCAGCCTTCGCCCCTGTGTGGACAAACCCAAGAGACACTGTGTGTGTGTGTGTGTGTGTGTGCGTGTGCGTGTATCCCAAATAGAGAATCAAAGCACACATCACAGACTGTTTCTTCATAATGCTAGATGGGAGTCCTAATGCTTTCAGAAGAGGAAGAGGCAGGCCACTCTGTTGCACTCAGACACAACATTACAACGTCATACACATACATGTCTGTGTGTGTGTCTGTGTGCGTGTGGGTGTGTCTGCATAATATTATCTTAACCCCACTAATAGTATCTTGGTATTTATTTTGAACACCTGACACAAGTGAATTAATTGATTAGTATATTATAGGGATCAGATGACATTTTCTAGTTTGGGACTGTAACACTTCAATGATATGACGCTTATTTGGAGGTCCAAATCCAAATTTTGCATTAGCTAACACTTTTTGTCTCCCATTTATCATCACTAAAGCAGCTACAAGCAGCTCCAGACACAACATATAGTTTTGTATACCAATTTATGGTTTTGAACACCAGAATAGCATATTTTAGTCTTTTTTTTTTTGGTGTTTATGCAAAAAAAGAAGCCAGACTTTCTGTCTAGCTAGCTCGAGCATTTTGAAACAGTCACATATTGAACTCTGTCCTCTCCTCCTTTTCACGGTGCACGCGAGCACTCTTGCTCAACAACTCGGGGTGCATTTTAAACGAGCTACTTGTTACTTTATTTATTTTCCACCAGTCATTTTTAATTGTGAGAGTGAAGAGTGAAGGGTCTCTCCCCTCATTGGCGTGCTGGTCGTGGCCGGGTGGACCTTGATATAGTCGGGATGCAGTGCAACACGGCTCTCTACAGGCTGATACAAGCATGGGAGCTTTGGGAATTGACCAACCAGTCTCTCTCTCTCTCTCTCTCTCTCTCTCTCTCTCTCTCTCTCTCTCTCTCTCTCTCTCTCTCTCTCCTTCATCTGTTTGGTTCTATTTGGTTGCCTCAGCGGCAGTGTTTCATTCCTCCACAGACTCCTCTCAGCTCGCGGCATCACCAGACTATTCCGTTTTATTTATTTTACATTCATTTGCGTTTTCGCGCCCCCGGATCATAATAGTTTCAAAGTTATCGTAATCACCGATCTATTTATTATGGCGGAATCGGCGATTTTGTCAAGTTACCCAGTGCGGCTCTAGTTCTGTGTACAGAATAAATATCCTGTGTAATAATAAAATAGTGCTAGAACTCAGAAGGAAGGATGGTGAATGTGAGTGTGGTGGAGGTGCTGGGCTGTCTGGACCAGAGGAACCTCAGCATGGAACTGACCGACAACACCACCGGCTGTAGTAACGGCTCCGTCCTGCCCAGACCGGTCGCGCGACCCAAAGGTGAGACCGCTGAGGCGCTGCGTGTGATTTCACACACTGGGGTTTTGATCTGTTTTGTTGGGTTCTGAGCTGTTCTGATCTGATCTGATCTTTTCTGTTCTGTTGAGTTCTGATCTGTACTGTTGGGTTCTGATCTAATGTGTTGGCTTCTGATCTGTTCTTTTCTGATCAGATCAGTTCTGTTCTGTTGGGTTCTGATCTGTTCTTTTCTGATCAGATCAGTTCTGTTCTGTTGGGTTCTGATCTGTTCTGTTGGGTTCTGATCTGTTCTTTTCTGATCAGATCAGTTCTGTTCTGTTGGGTTCTGATCTGTTCTGTTGGGTTCTGATCTGTTCTTTTCTGATCAGATCAGATGTGTTCTGTTGGGTTCTGTTATGTTCTGTTCTACCCTACTCTACTCTATAAATCAAGCTGTCTTACGTGACTCCAGGCAGCGGTGTTACATTGTTCGTGCCCTTCAGCATCTCGATGGGTTCATCAGGCAGCAGAACATCTGGCCCATAACAGATGGAAACTAATAATGTGTTAAACGTTACTGTTCACTGACTGTCAGGGCAGGGACTCTATTGTCTCACGTATGTCTCAATGCCTCATGCAGCCTAGCCGGTGGCAGAGTGAGAAATATTTCAAAATATTTGTGATGCACATATTCATAATAATGAATAAACATGCATGTGACAATGAATGTCTCCTACAAAATAAAAGCTGCAATCCATGGGTAGTCCAACAGTCTTAGATACTGAATTTATACTTGTGGGCAGTGTTGGGAAGGTTAGTTTCCAAGGGTAAGCAGTCACAGAAATTGTAATCAGTAATGTAATCTGATTGCTTTCAGTTACTTTTAGATTACTTTGCAGCGACAAGCACGATCAACCAAATCAAATCACATTTATTTGTATAGCCCTTAATCACTGTTACAGTCTCTAAGGGCTTCACAGTGCCCAACATGTGAAACGATAAATGGTTAGTACACGACATCCCCCAGCCTTGGACCCTCAACAGAGGACAAGGAAAAACTCCCAAAAAAAACCAACCTTTTAGGGAAAAATTGGAAGACTACTCAGAGAGGGATCCTCCTACCAGGACGGTTGGGCGTGCAATAGATGCCGGGTTTGGGAAAACAGTGTATACAGAGTGCATAAAAGTTTATTATGGTGGGACATCCAGATCTGATGAATGAATCTGTTATCACACCACCAAAGTGCACTTTTCCCTTTAAACGCGCTTCCTAGTCATCCAAACAGTCCCCTTTAATTTTCTCCTGTCATGATTTACAATTAACAGCTTTGTTTAAATCAAGTTACCCAATCTCATCGCATGTAATCAATCACCATAAAACCCTGTTTGTGGCTGCTGCTCTCTGCATCAATAACGACAGAATCAGAATAAACAGCAGCATTGGGTATGTGTGTAGTGGGAAAGCTGCCCCCCCCCCCTTATTCACCATGCTCAAAAAGATACATGCCCTTTTCCAAACAAAATAACAAGTCAAACCAACGAGAAACCATCCCTGAGCTTTGTCTTTCATCAGAACACCGAGAGAATTTATGAGGTAACGAGGTCTGAACGTGAGTGAAGGTTCTTCACGTTTCTCTGCTGCAGCAGCAGTAGAGAGAAAATTTCAAATCTTCCCCTCACTAAATAATTCACAGCCATTCCTCCTTCAGTGGCGCATTACTTTTAGTGACCTTATACGGTATACAGCATTTCACTGGTGAAAGTTGGCGGCACGAGGCTCCTCTCCATCCTGGTAGTCCAACATCCTGGAGAAGCAATGAAGCGCCGCGGAGTGTATTCGCTGTTTGACCAAGAGAAATTAACTCTCTCATTCTGGAGTGTGCACAGTGACACACACATACAAACACACACACACACACACACACACACACACACACACACACACACACACACACAGTCTTCTGTTACGTACCTGAATCCTTAGTGGACCCATTCCTTTTCTGCTGACTTAGCCGTCTTCCTTCAGGCCAGGGGATAGCAATGCACTCAGGTTGTTTAGATCCATCTGTATTGTTGCTTTTAGATATTATGCTCTACTGCTGGTACAGGGCTCCATGGATGCACTGGCTTTGTTTATGTTTTGACTCATTGGATTGAGGGTTTTTTCCACTGTCAAACTGACTTTTGAGCTTTTGATATAAGGGCTGACAGTGTGTGGCAGCGATACATGACCTTTACGTTTTGCTGGAAACAAACAGACCTTTATTTTGAGTGAAACTTTATTTTCCACGTATAACTCAAAGTCTTCAAGGATCTAGTGTGTTGTCAGGGTGCTGTGGCTCGGACCCTTACACTCCTCGTTACTAGTTGTAATGTTGATTTCAGGCCTATTCTCCTATAGCACTCATGAGGCCGGGGAAACGCAAGAAGACTTCAAATCCAGACTGTATCACACACCTAAGGTTAGATTTAACTGATGTCACCGATGTCTCGACCTCTAATCTCTGCGGCAACGTGTGGTTCAGATTGGATCCTTAACTCTTCCCACTACCAGATGATTTGTTCAGACCGTTGGTCCCGGATCGGGGTGGGTGGGGGAGTTCCCCTCCCGATTGTCGGGACGTCCAGATACGGTGTTAATTGGCCTGATAATCCTCCGGTGTGTCCCCAGCCTACGTCTCTCTGTTTAAGTGCCACCGCTAACTGCGTCAAAATACAATACAATCGCAGACATCTGACATACATCACATTCGCGCTGACACAAAGTAATGCTTTGCTGAGCTCACGGTATCCTTTTGTGTGCACGTGAGATAAGTGTATCATGTCGTGGATCTCATAAGCATTACATGGACTCTGTTTCATTTTTCAGAGAGCAGCGATTAGCCCTGGGCTCTGACAAAGAGAGAGAGAGAGAGAGGTTTTTATATTGCGGAGACGCTGAGCGCTGCACAGTAATGAGCCCGGGACCAGGAGCATCTCATATCTAACCAGTGAGGTGCTTTGGAGAAGGAATTAGCATCTTAGACCCCGTGGGCTCGCACACAATGATCTAGGCTGTCATAACATGATCACGGAAATCAGATCAGGTAATTGGTGGATACATTTGTAGTGACCCCGGGAACAAACAAGTGTACGCACAGTACTGAGCACACACACACACACACAGGCATATATGCATACACACACACACGTCAGCAAACACCAACACATATTTAACAGTTCAAGAGGGTGACAGCGCTAATGAAAATCCCCTCAAACATACACAGCGCTCCCTCAACCATGCAATGGCTCTATTGATTTGAAATGCCCTCTGTCTGGAGACTGCCTTTATTAACTCTGTATAGCAAGAGAAGGAGGGAGGCGGAGGTGGAGGTCTAGGGTGGGTTCACAGCTCCCGGCATCAGATAGACTGAATGCACGAGTCTAGAATAAGACAGACACCAAAAACAGCCCTAGTTTATGGTGCTTTTATTGTGTAAATCCCTGTGCAACCAGGTGATACAAGTTCATTTATTCCTCAGGAAGTTTAATAGATGTCAAATATGTGAGCTGCATGTTATTTATATGTCTGAGCCATTGAGCCATTGAGTTTCTTTGGTCTGGGAACGCTGCATGTAGGTTCAATTTAGGTTAACCAACCACGTCTTTTAATCTGGCTTTGTTTACATAGGGATGCATCTTCTGAAGTTTTGATACTAGGACTGGCAGCAAAACAACTAAACGTGACTTTTACGTGCATTTTGAGGTTTTAGATGGATAGCTCGAACTAAAACTCATTGCACCTCACTGACCTGACAACCTGAATTAAGTGCTCTGCTCGTTCTTCTATTTTGAAGGCCTCAGCCATGCTTCATGCAAAAATCCTCAGTTGCGATGTCTTTGTCTCCGCCTGTGACAACCTGTACGGCATGTGGCCATTACTGTCGGACATCCGAGCTTAAAGAAACGCCGTCCCGCGGTAATTACCAAGTACATCACTCACAGGCGTG
>OOFE01022214.1:0-14230 GCA_900323365.1 Monocentris japonica | reverse complement strand
AGCGGAAGCCATGGGAATATAATTGCAGGTTGCAGCCGGTCAGTCTTTTCAAAGGAAAATTTCCAGGGATTTACAGAATTTGTCATCCTCACTCGAGTTGTAGGTTGTTCTGCATCAGTCTGTCTGCTAAAGACTGTCCCAGTTTCTTCAGTTTCGTCTTATTTCCTGTTATTACGACCACGACTATTATTATTCAAGTATGTGCTAACAGCCGGTTGGATCGCGCGATTAGAAGGTGCTGACAAAGTTTTCGCAAAGAATGTTAACGGCAACCAAAGTTAACTTGCACACTTGGGTAATTGAATATGCCGGGCTTGTTCGTGCGCTACAAACAAACTGTTTCCAACTCCGACAATTTCAAAGGAAAGGCGGATCAATATTAGCATCTCTTGGGCGCGGCATCGTGGAAAGACTAATTGAGTTGAATAGTGCTGACTGTAACAGTAACTCTCCTCATTACACTGATAAAAGAGTGATGCAGAGATCTGCTTCTGCACACTGGGCACTATGCTAAATTGCTGTGAAAGGAATCGTTTGCCACCACTTTATCATACGCAGTAATGCAGGTGGCTCGTGTGTTGCTCAGAGTTGAAAACAACACCATTGCATTAAGTCCACATTCATGCAATTAATGATTGATGTTTCTATAAATGCACAACCCATAAAGTCCAAATATACCTTGCACCCAACCACGGTGGTTATTATAAAAGCCACAGCGGCTGTTATCGTTGTCGGCATCGTGTGAAACAACATCGCTGACAGGATTGAAGCAGTCTAAAAAGAGTCTTTCCACAATAAGAGATCGGAGTTGGCATGCGGCAATCATGCTCTTCCTCTGCGATTGAAATGCCGTTTTGATCTGTATCGATTGACCGCTGGAATCTTCCAAGAACCCAAGGGCCTGCCGTCGCTGCGACGCAGCTCTCTGAAACATACTTTGGGAATTTTTTAAAAACAGCCAGAGTCTGATTAGCTGTGACAACATGAGCCCGGCAAAGGGATGCGAGGGATCGGCGCCAGATCTAATAAGTCCTCTGTTAATGTAAGGTACTGATTTATTGGCTGCGCAAATCCTTTACTTGGAGCAAAAACAAAATCCGCACTCTCTGAAATGAAAGTAGTACCCTTTAACTACAGCTGAGATAAATGCACCAGAGATGATATATGCTTTTACATGTAGCATGTAGCTCCATCAGGTTTGGATGGAGGTGGCAGTGACTTCTAACTGTAACTTTTTATCCTCTCACAGGGCGAGGCTCTGATTAAAAGGATAGATCAAACCCTTGTCTCTTCCGCATCGCAGTCAAATCACCTCTAAGGTTATTGCTGCTCGTTATTAACAATCTTTTTAACAATTTATGAACGTTTCCGGTAAAGAACCAGCCCCATGAATCAAGCCATGTGAAACTCCGCCCGCTCCGCCCCTTTCCCACATTTCCAGCTCAAGATGAGGCCGCTTGTTACCCCGGTGTGTGCTTATCCTTCCCCGAGCTAAGATAAGAGGAGGTGATGATCTCCATGGGGAAATCAGGGCGGGTGTTTGTGTCTCCACGGCAAATAATAATAGGATACAGCGAAGAAAAATAGAATAGAAATAAGAATAGAGCATGGTTATGGGGGTTACATAAACATTTGCGACCCAAACTCAAGCTGAAGAGTTGATCTCTGGGCCCAGGGTCACACCAGAAATGTTCCACGTCAATATTTCTAAATGCATTCCTCTCATCATTGATGTATTTATAGATGCCCGTGGATTTGGTTAATGCAGCCCTGTCGCGCTTGAACGAGTCAAAGGAATTGAATCGTCGGGACCAAACACACCACTGGTGCTCGGTGAATGCATAATTCCATTTTCGCTCTGCTGGATCACACAAAAAAATCGAATCTGATAGAAGTAGCTTGTCCCCCAGAGTTAGCTTCTGCTATCTGTGTAATGCAGCTGGTTATTTGCGGAGGTGGCCTCCCATTATGCTGATCACACATATCTAACGCGATGCTGTTGCGTAAAGCAAACTCAATCCTCAAATTGAAATGTTGTCACTCGTGCAGCAGACCTGCCTACCTTTGAGTGATTGAATCATTGTGGATGGTGCTCAAAACAGACTGCTCCATCAGTCTGCAGAGATTGAACCCGCCCTCACACCCCTTACAGCATTTTCCTATTAAATACACCATTAATAATGGCTGTTTTAGGGATTCCTCGTGGCTCAGGTGGTTATGGCTGTCCAATAAAAGAAAAAAAAATATATAAATACAAATTACTTCTGATTAAAAAAGAAATACTATTATTTATTATTGTGCTTCAAATATGTTTTTTTTTTTTTTTTTTTACTTTGTACCATTCAAATTATTAAAGAATAATAAATAGTATTGCATTAACATAAAGGCGTGCCGTTACCTTATAAATGTCTCTTTTCTGTGGCTTGACACTCATCATGACGCGCCAAAAGCGAATCAAACGCAGTTTAAAAGGTTTCATCTCAAGGCATACTGCTCGTGTCCGGGTTCCGTTCCTTACCGCGAGGCGGCCTGAAGCCTGCGGCCTTTAGACGTCTCCCACATCGCCCCCCTTAATCGGAGGACTCAGTCAGCCCGGCGCACGGCCGTCACTGACCTCGCGCTGTCAGATACTCTCATTCTCAAATACACACACTCGCTGTGAAAGGGCCAGCGCGAGGGGAAGGGAGCATCCCTAAAAGCCTCCGGCTCAAGCCCTCTTCCGCTGGCTGATGCTCTGCTGCAGTGTATAACAGAGCACTGTAACGCCTGACAGGAAAAAAGCACATGACACATAATAGTCATGTATTTTGGAGATTGATTTTAGTCTGGTTTATCCAGTTTGATTCCTGTTGCCCAGATGAACAACCTCCTACACTGTGTTCAGTTAATGCACCAATCTTCTTCTTCCCCTTATTACTAGTTAGTTGCCTTGCATGAACACAAGGAAGAAATACTCACACTATATTGATGAATCAGAGTTAATATTTTATATTTAATTTGTCTTATTTCTCCAGTCTTGTGAACGACCTCCTACCCTGTTCAGTCAATGCACTCTTCATCATCTTCATTTTCTTCTTCTCCTTATTTTATTATTGTCATTGGAAGCATTATTTAATAGCTGGTTGGCTTGCATGAATACAAGAAAGAAATACTCACACTAACATATTGATGAAGCAAAGTTAATATTCTCTGTTTGCCATGTGATCAGCTAGTGCATTAATCTTCTTCTTCTTCTTTTATTATTATTATTGCATCATTTATTAGTTGGTTGGCTTGCATGATTACAAGACAAATTGCTTACTCTATGGCATATTGATGAAACAAAGTTAATATTTTATATTTTAAGAGACTTTAATTTTGGTGTTATTTCTCTAGTGTGTTCAGTTAATGCACTTTTTATCATCTTCTTCTCCTTTTATTATTATTATTTCAAGCATCATTTATTAGTTGGCTGGCTTGCATGAAGCAAAGTTCATAATACTATGTTTTAGAAGACTACTTCATACAGTCTATTCCATTAATGTACTGCTGTAGTGTACTTGGTAATGTACTAGATGATATACTTCCTTCCTATAATTGATCTGCTCATCTATATAAAACCAAATATTATAAATGCTCTCTCTCCCTCTGTCAGAGATGGACTCGGTGCGCATCCTGCTGTACTCGCTCATCTTCCTGCTCAGTGTCTTCGGCAACCTGCTGATCATCGTGGTCCTGATGCTGAACAAGCGCATGCGGACCGTCACCAACTCCTTCCTACTGTCACTGGCCGTCAGTGACCTGATGATGGCCATCTTCTGCATGCCCTTCACCCTCATCCCCAACATCCTGGAGGACTTCATCTTCGGAGCTGCCATGTGCAAGATTGTCACCTACTTCATGGGTAAGAAAGAATTGCTTACTGTGGGAACACCTGGGTGGCATACCCTGCTGGCCACTTCTGCATTGTAGTAACTTCATCACTCTTCTGTTTTCTGAAGTAATTTTTTTGTATTACTTTGCCGAAGTATGATAAAAAATCTCCACACTGGGAGACTTAGACATCCATGTTTATGAACTAGACAACTCCCTTGCCAGAGTTTTTAAAGCGGCATGAAATTCCAGTGGATGGTGGAGTTATGGGCCAAAAAGTGAGTTTAGGAAGCCAGAAATCTCAACACTTGGTGAAGTAATCTTTGAGGCATTGGTATTTTTCACAACCCTATCAAACCATTGCACTTTATTATGGGCATTTTGTCCTATGGGGCAGTAAAAATCTTGTATGTATGTATTGCACCTTTAAATTACCGGACCTCTTCTCTGGGCCTGCTCACATTAAAGGTCACCTTCTTGATCCGGTTTGGTCATTGGTCAGAGACAAGCTCCAGCGTAAAACATTTGCACTTATTAATTCTCAGTAGCCCATTTCCGGTATATTTTGGTGAAGTTTTGCCCGGCATAGCATTTTAATAGTTAGTGATATTAAATTTGATTGATCAGCAGTTAGAATAACAATGAAACTATCAAGCGTCAGCTGGTTTTCATCCCTGTTCTCTCATTATGGTGCTGAAATTAAATGCTAATTTGAGATGTATGAGATGAGTTCATGATCTCCAAAGCATGCCATACCATGACGAGCTAATGGAGACAAGGCAAAAGGCTAAATTAATCTGATTAACTTCATATTTGGGAGGAAATGGGTCGTTCAGTTGCTCTTTAGTGGGTTAATAGGTGTTTGTTGTCCTAACTTGCAAAGTGCATGCCTTCATAAGTGGCACGACATTGGAGGATGTGTTCTAGCATTCGACCCCTGTCAGAAAATCGCCAGATATCTCTAACAAGAGTCCGTCTGGGGGGGATGTTATTCCGGGCTTCGTTTCGCCTGTCAGAAGTTAACCATCATGTTGGAAGTGCTTGAGCGGTCTCTCGTCTGCAGGAGTGTGACTTGGCGATGAGCTGGCTCCCATCAGGCCAGAGTCAAGGTGCCACGTGACGTGAGCCCTGAGTCAGACAGGATGACAGGGATTGGGGCGGGGGCAATGAGATCCTTTGCACTTCTTTGTCTCCTCGGTTCAGCTTGACCTTTGAATGGTCGAGAATAGCAACTGAATGGCAAGGTCCAAGATCCTATTGCTGTCTTAGTAAAATGCAATTTATGAAACTATATGAGAAAAGAGTTTTGCTTTCAGCACTCCAGCTCTGAGGAACATGCTTGCTGACGGTCTCTTTTTCAATTACCCAGCTTTCTAAGCTGTGACAGGGACTTGCACTTATAATATGAACCTTTTGTTATTGTGGTAGTTATCGTGGTGGTGGTGTGGTGTCTTATTTCATCTTTCTTGTTGCAGCCGAGGCGATGGCTGTGGAGTGTTTAAATGGGTGTGCTCAATGTGAAGTGATGGATCGTCTAACTACCCACTAATATTGGCCTTTTATTAAATATTGGACAGCGGCCCGGCATCTGTCGTGAAATTTTATTTTCCTTACACGTTTTCTTCATTCATTTTGATTGTTGAGTAATGCTTTTTTGTAAATGAATTAAAGGCAGTAAATATTTTCCTACCATTGAATAGATGAGGTGGGTCACCCTGCCTTAAAGAGCTGCTAACCCTAAAAGATTACCATTAGTCTGGGTTTAGTTTTAGTGCCCTGTGATGCTCTAAATGCTGTTTCAGAGGCTTTTCCACCCCAGTGAGAACAAAACTGAAACACTGAATCCTCATCGTTTTTTTGGCATGAAAATGGTCAAGATAGTGAATATTGGCAAATGCTGGTATTGTTATCGGCTTTCAGAAGCTCATATCAGTCAAACCCTACTAACAAATTATGATGTCTATGATATCAGTCTGGACCGGACAGGAGATGCTCATGAGCAAAGCTTTCAATCTATCAACCAAAACTGATCAATACGCCGGATCATTTTGATTTGCCCCAGCCATTGATTTTGCAGCAACCTGCTTTGGTGAAGCCCATCCAGCCTCAGCAAACTCATCTGTTAACACATGCCCATTAGACATATAATACGCCATGCATCCATCCATCTGCCCCTGGCTCCATAATCACGTAAATCATAGCCCCTCTACTGTTTCTGTGGCAGTTCTGTGATCGATGTTGTAATATTCGCCCTGCACGTGGTTGTGCATGTCTTCAACCATGTGCATACATCCATTTTGTGTTTTTTCGCTTGTTGTATGATGCAATCACTAACCGACTTACCAGCTCAGTCTGCCAGCTCCCCCCGAGGTGGATATTACACTCTGGTTCCTTGTGGTTTTTACACAAACTGGCTAGAAGGGCATCTGGCGCTTATTTTTCATAACACACTGATTGCATTTGTATTTTTTTATTTTTTTACTTCAAGGCAATGCTCAGCTCTGCAAAAGGGAATTAGGTGTGAGCTAACAATGAACAGGCATAGATGAGAAAAAAAAATCCTCTCTGCCAGGAGCCTCTGGAGACGAGGTTAACTGAGAGCTCCTCAACTCAAAAAAAACCCCAAACTTCTCAGTTCTCTCGAAAGCCAGTTATCAACTGCCGTGCTGCAAATGTTCACCCAGTCCGATTTAATGAACAAGAAAAAGGATTAGAGCCTCTCCGTCCTAAGAACAGAAGCTATAACACGGTGGGGGAAAATGGATTTGGTTAGTTGAAAGGTAATTAACTTGGCAGCACCTTGTCCAGAATCGCAGCATCTCGTGTTCTTGAACAAGAGCCTTTTAGTGCAGCCAAGTGTCGGGGAGTAAAGTCTTGGATCGGAAATTGACCAATTGGAGTGGACTTTCTGATGCAAAAATTGTTGTGCATATAACGGCGGTCCGTGCACTCCATTGAGCTTATGAGCTAAAACACAAATATATCAAGTAAATATCATGGTAGTCTGTATTTAATATTTTAGACAAATAGTTGATACTGACTAGAAATATGTGGTTCACCCATGTCTTCTTAACGGGACTTTAGGTGCCAATATATTAATGCAATACATATTTTATTATACTGCCTGTTACAAAAGTAGATATACATTTTTATATTGATTATTCTAGAAATATAATTTTTAGTATTAATAAATGTTTAATATTATCAATTGAATGTTGAAAAAAATATAGAATTATGAATATTTTTTTAAAACTAAAACGATACAGCTTTGTTTTTCCTAATAATTGTATACCTACTAAGCACCTGGTATATAAATGCATGGGCAAATACAATCTAGCATGTGAGCATTTAGGTGTCCAGACTACATAATACACACACACATTTCATTTCAAACCCAAGGCTCATTTTGTTTCCACCAGTGATGCTGATCTTGGATCAGCGTTGCCTTCCAGACAGAAATGAAACAGATGGCCAAGTGGACCCGGGTTGAAATGCTGAAAGGCATGATAGATTTGTTGGGTCCAGTGCTCTTGGACAAGATTCAAAGACTTCAGACAAGAAACACATTAGTCTGCTCCAACTTTCTTTGTACTTGCAGCTGTGCCACCAGTTCAAATCATACGAGTGTCAATGCTATGCCTGAAAGTGCACAACCCTCCGCTGTCCATCACTGTGACACTTTAACATTTCAAAAGGAGGTTTGAGAACACCGCTCATTTGAAAACCTAAACTGGTTCTCCACCCGAGAGCTGCTGCAGACGGCTTACTGGTTTCGGTGTGATGCAGCATGCTGTCAGGTTTCACGTCAGTGCAGCAGGAATAAAAAAAATTACCCTTCTCGCAAAAAAAGTTGAAACGCTTTTTAATAATGCACGGGAGAACGTCTCTCTGAATCTCTGACTTAAAAAGACTCAGACGTCTTTTTGTGCCGACGATGCTCCCTTTGTTCTTGAGTATCTACAAGGCAGCTGCTTTGTTCTGTTAGCGCAGCAATGAGATAAACTTGTTCTCCCCTTCTATCAGACTCCACGTCAACTCCCAGAGTGAATATCTCCATGATTCTCTTTATTGTCTATGGATCACACCGGGAAGGAACAAAGATTTTGCCTTTGGTTCTCCGGAGAATTCATTACTAACTGATGATGACAGAGAAGATAGATAGACTGAGTATAGCGGTCCTCACAGATGCTCATAGCTCCTGTAAACTGAATTGCACCATGCTCATAGAAGTATGCATACTGGTTTCCTTCTGCGGAGGGGGAATGCAAACCGCGGTTTCAACGGGAGGCTCGTTTCCCTCTCTGCGGAGCAACTGGTGTGAATGAATGTTGTGCGGCAAATCGAGGTTGTTGATTCTCTCAGGGGGGATTTATTCCTGGGTGTCTCCATTATAGCTGCCGGTGACACGCAGGTATGTGTTTATTAATGCTATTTGTCTCACCCCGGCTAACACTCAGCATGACGGAAAATCACTCCCGCTCTGCAGCTGACGCATCAACGCACGCAAATACAGCTTGGCCTCGGACCGTCTGCAGGAATTACAGTCGTATTGAGAAGGGGTCCCTCAGACATTTAAACCGAAGGGTCACCGCGCCAGTTGGATATCCAGTCCACGCGTCGACTTAATGATCAAGCTCAACAGTGACGCTCCCTTTTCTCCCTTTTAGGTATTTGTAGACTCTCTTCGCGAACAGGCTGAAACATGTGTTGTAAACCCTGCAACCTTTGTGTCCATTAGAAACATGCAGTGCAGCCGGGCAGGTGCTGCAGAGCGCTCAACAGGCCGTTCAGCTCTTTTGTCAAGCTCCCAAGAATCGATAAAGAAGGAAGGGACAATATGTCACCGGGCGCAGCGGATGGCAGGCCGATCTTTTAGGCCGACCTGTTTTTCATCCCTCTCGGTTTCACCGGCATCAATCACTGTCGGTGAAATAGAGTTGTTGGTAATTTCTTATCCGGCTCGTTAACTAATGGGTTTTGTGAAACGGGGGGAGGGGGGTAAATTGGCAAGGCAAGGGGCGTGCTCACACTGCATTTTGTGCTGATAATGACACACACTTTATCAAACACTTAACAGAAATTGTGCTACACATCCAGTGGGATCCACACTGATGCTTTATGATCAGTACTAGTCATTTTTCTCATGCTATTTTTTCTATCTTCCTTCTGGCTGTTGTTTTCCATGAAACCCCTCTTCTTCTTCATTCTGATTGGTCGGTCCAGCTCACATGATCTTTTAGAAAGCACTCCATTCTAAACAGAAGCCAGGCAAAGCCCTTTTCCCAAAGCTACTGCTTTCTGTCCATCTTGCAGCCACTCCCCATTGGCAAAAGGTAAAAAAAAGTTTGAAAAAAGAGGAATAGTACATGGTGAAAATGTGTTTCACTGCATTTCTGCCCCTCCCTTCTTTAGAAATTATCATTTAAGTGCTACCCATCTTCTCCCTGCCTCAGCCCAGCCAGCTCTTTAAGTGCTCACCCATTGCCTGCCTGTCTTCCTGTCCCTGTAGGCATCTCCGTCAGCATCTCCACCTTCAGCCTCGTGGCCATTGCCATCGAGAGGTACAGCGCCATCTGCAACCCTCTCAAGTCCCGCTCCTGGCAGACCCGGTCCCACGCCTACCGCGTCATCACCGCCACCTGGGTGGTGTCGCTGCTGATCATGGTGCCCTACCCGGTGTTCAGCATCCTCAAGTCCTTCCCCAAGTCGAACGGCACCGTCGGCCACATGTGCCGTCTGGACTGGCCCAGCGAGCAGGCCGAGCAGACCTGGTAAGAGCAGATTGAACCAGAATCTGCAACAATTAAGAGATGTGTTAGGGGAGGTTTCTGAACAGACACATCCTTCTTTTCTTCATCAACATACTCAGGTCCTAAGATTGTGTTGCAAGGGCAATTTGCACACAATTCTGCACCTCAGTTGCTCTCTAATTCACTAAGACATTTATGCAAACAGGCCGTCGAAAAGAGCAACGCACAAGCGCATAGCCCCCTTCGTCACCATTTGCGACCACAAATGGTTTTAAGACTAATCCAAGGCTGGGACCCTTGAGCCCTAAAGCGCCCTTTATAATTGGAATGATCACAACTTGTTTTCTTTTCAAGAATATATTCATTGGTGTTTTAATTTAAATCGACAGTACAATAAAATAGATCTAATTTGGGGGAGTTGGGGTGTGTTAATGAATCGGGTGCAATCCTGACATGGCCTCACCTACAAATAACTATGTCGGCAATTTACACCTAATCTACAAATGCATGACCATGACAGGTGCAAAGAGGCTTTATTACGGTTAATCAATAGCATGGATTTCTGATTTGGCCGTTTGGTCGTGGTGATACAGTGCACGCTCTTCTTCTTCTAAAATCTAAACCTCGCTCATCACAACTGGCCAGTTTCTGCAGAGCCTACAAAATTTGTGCAATGCAACGGATGTGATTTAGGTCAAAACATACTTAAGGAAAAGTTAAATTTCCAAATTACTCAAAACTCTAAGCACGCAAAGTCTAATTGTAATGCATTACTTGCATCCTTGCTTCCTGGGTAGGAAAGCTGTTCTTTTGTCTGTAGCCGTCTGGGGACCAACAGCTGCTTCAGTTAAATACTTTTTAGTTTGTTTTCCAGGAAAGTGCTTTTTTTTCTTTACTATACCAGTAGGTAAGCTGCGAAGGACGAAGCGTAAGTCATTTTCAGGGTGCGGTCCCAGGCCAGTAGGTGTGAATGTGGTTCCAGAGGTGGTTTTAACTATCATACCATCTCTGGATGTGAGGAGTTTGAATACTGAGTGAAGTCATTAGGTGGGAGACTATTTTTTTTAAGATGAAAAAGGTGAGTGGGCAGCTCCTGTTGAGGCTTAATTAGACAGGAGGAAGAGATGGACTGAAACAGATGAGCTTCGTAGCTTAGCAGGGGTCATGGCAAAGGAAGCAGCTGGAGAATACTGTGATAATGTATTTTCAGTCTTGGCACTGCAAGGGTGCCTCTTTCTACTTTCCTGTCATTTTAGCTCAACGTGATCATTTCTCTCCTCGATTGTGCATATTCTGAAAAGCACTGAAGAAGAAGCTCACGCAAAAGGTCAGGAGAGAAACAATTATTGCTGCTACAGTCTGGATCGCTTAATGTTAAGGAAAGACATTCATCTGTCTGCGTGCCCTCTGAGGCCCAATAAAAGCCGCTTTGGTGCTGAAAAACACTCCCACAATCCCACAATCGAACCTGCTTTGGTGCATCTTAGGATGCACTCCTGTGAGGTTTTCATGTACCTGTCCACAAACAACATTGGGGGTCCCTGCAGAGTGGCGCAATTAAAATGAAGGAGAAGCTCAACGCGGCTAAACCTCGTTACATCTTTCTCCTTGACAGCCCTCTGTGGTTGAACACTCTCAGAAGACTTCTCTTTTCACTGACTGTCTATCAAACTTCTGGGAAAGACGAGGCAGCGGGAGACCAGATAATTAGTCCGGTCGGTTAAAGAGGAGGAAAGTCGAAACTCGAATGTCCAAAGTCCAAATGTGTCACTGAGTACGAGTTGAGCTCTAATTCACAGCTTCATCTTTGCCCAGCCTTTTTTTTTTTTACCTTTTTTAAATTGCACTGGAGCTGGAGGTTATAACTCAGATCCCGAGAAGATAAAGTCTTATTCATCTGCCTTTCACTACAGCTATATGAATAATTCCACTGTTTAACTTTTTGTACACGGAAGCAGTGCATAATTACGAACCATCAATTTGTAGGCTGAAATGACAGTGTAGTCTAATTATTTTTGTCCGTATGAAATGACATTTAAGCAAATGATGTCAACTCACAAAAGAGTCCTTAAGTGGTTTATAAATCATTCAAAAAAATTCAAATTTTCTAATTATCCTTATGCATGGTGTGCTTTGCCAATTGGAGTTTTAGTAATAAAATAACCTCATTGGTTGAGTTAAACCTCAGTGGGCGGAGCCAAAGAACCAGTTTTTCAGCGCGCAAGTTAGCTAACTGGCAAACGTAAATTGCAAAGAAGGACTCTGGTCAAAATATAGATAAATGGCTACGACTTCTTTTTTCTTTATTTTATGACCATGGCATTCATGATCTTGGAAGGTTAGCAGGCTAGCTAACTAGCTTACCTCGATAGCTACAGGCTAGTATGGCTAGTTTGAACTCAGCTAGGCTAAATAGCTAGATAACTTAGCAAGGCTGGATTGCATTTTGCACTAAAAGGGAAAGTGAACAGGACAAAAGAAGAACAGACGAGTGGGAGAAGGGCTTGTGCTTGTTTTGATGCAGCAGGATGAGCGATGCCCCCGAGGCTGACTCCCCAGTAAGGCAGACGATGTATCGATGCCAGGTCGGTGTCGGCCAGGTGTGTCTGTGCTATTGGGGTAGGTATCAAAGTAAAAGCTCAAAGAAGAAAAATATAACGCTGATGGAAATAATGAGATGAAATGATTCAATTTCCGGCTTTCCCTATTACAGACTATGAGTACATTTGTAGTTGGGTTTGTAGTGCGGAAATGCAGAGCAGGGTGATGATAAATGTTGACCAGCTATCACCTTTCCCGGTTGATAATCCCGTGGTGTTCTGGCTATGAATGGGCCACGGTCTAAAGAGGGGACCATAAATATTCATCGTGTTCTTGGTCTTTTTCATGTATCCCTCTGCAACCATCTGGGTTTCCCCCCCCCGAGGTGAAACGAGGGCTAAACGGCACGCTGGCACCTCTCTTTGTGTGGCCGCACCCGCCACGCGCTCACTTCCTGACAGCTTTTGTCTGACAGATTTTAAACCGTATCAAACTGGCCCGCGGCTTGAAAGAGGTCTGAAAAAAGAAAGAGGGGGCTGGTGCAGAGAGTTCAGAGGATTGCCCGTGAAGACATTAGAATATCACAGAACGCGCAAAGCCCACCTCCCTTCCCCTCCGCCGCTGCTTTCATGTCCAGACGGATGTTCGCCGCGGACGTCAGCGGTTAAGAGCAGGGCCAAATCAAAAGGGAGTCGGCGAAGACGCGGCGGTACGGATGATTTAACGCAATCAAAGTGACATCTGTATCATTTCTCTACCTCATTTATTCATGCATTCCTCTTCTACGCTCTCGTCGTCCCCCTCCTGTCCCTCAGTTCAATTCATTCCGTTTTAATTGAATTTCATTTTGCTTTACTGTGTTGAAAAAGAATCCATATTAAAGCACCTGGGCAGTTTATTACCCAAGTGGTTACTGAGGCATCTCATTCAATTTAGTATAACATCCTCATGGTGCACTGGGCCAATGCATCGCTGCCCTCTACGGCTGCAGCCATATTTCAGACTCTGTATATGTTTTGGAGTGATTAGTTTGTTCTTTTTCACAATATTAAAATACAATTTATTAAGCTACAAATGTGTCTGTCAAGGGAGGAGCATCAGGCCATGCTACTGTTTCCATTTGCCGTATTGTCTGAGTTGCCAGTCCTGTTTTTTCTGTTTCTTTGACTTCTGTTGTTATTGAGTGACGCGTGTAATGGCGGAGAGCACTGTAAATAAATACACCATATGAAAGGGCACCTTTTTCGTCCTGCATCTGCCTCCCGCCTCCTTCAACCCTATGGCACATTGTCACAGCGTGATTTATGCCGTAGTAAAAATTTGTTTGGAACCGATATCAGAAAGGTATTTAGGTTCCACGGTAGCAGGTAGCGGCTATATGGACGACTGCAGACAGACTCAACTTTCATTTCGCCGCTGTATTTACAGGTGTAGTCTACTGTCTGTATGTAGTGCGATATGCAGTCAGACATGGGTCAGATTAACGGGAGCTAAGGTTTTTCGTCCAATGAAACTCATGGGAGCCTATGACTGGGGGATTCTTCCCAGTGCATTCTGGGTGAGAAAAATTGAGCTGTTTTATGTTACGGCTAGGTTGTCTCCTGGACCCAAAATGCAGACACAGACAAAAGGTGAAGGGAAAAGTGGGTTTAATGTTAGATTAGGGGAAGGGGTTGCGTGGGTGGAGATGAGAGGCTGGTTAGGGCAGAGGCAGGCAGGCAGGTTGACGTGGCGTGGGGTGGAACGAGGAGACACACTGGGAAGAGGGCTCAGGGAATCCTGGACACAGGAGAATACAGTTAGTCAAAGGTACGAGGTAACCCAGGGAGAAACTCAAGTAACGTAGGAAGACTAGAGCGACCGAGCGAGTGACTACCACAGGAGTTGATGGAACAATCTGGCAAAGAGTAGGTGAAGAGCTGGGGTTTTTATGCTGCTGGGTTGATGAGTAGATCGGAGACAGGTGTGGAGGAGAGGCAGGAGCCAGGAGAGGGAGAACCACGCCCACGCCACACACACACACACAGACAGACAAGGAGAGACAGACAGGGAAGGTGGAGATGCACAAGGGAGGCAGGGAACACAGA
>OOFE01022211.1:3899-22132 GCA_900323365.1 Monocentris japonica | reverse complement strand
TCTGTGGGAACAGTTTGGGGATGGCCCCTTCCTGTTCCAACATGACTGCGCACCAGTGCACAAAGCAAGGTCCATAAAGACATGGATGAGTGAGTTTGGTATGGAGGAACTTGACTGGCCTGCACAGAGTCCTGACCTCAACCCGATAGAACACCTTTGGGATGAATTACAACGGAGACTGAGAGCCAGGCCTTCTCGTCCAACGTCAGTGCCTGACCTCACAAATGCGCTTCTGGAAGAATGGTCAAAAATTCCCATAAACACACTCCTAAACCTTGTGGAAAGCCTTCCCAGAAGAGTTGAGGCTGTTATAGCTGCAAAGGGTGGGCCAACTCCATATTAAACCCTATGGATTAAGAATGGGATGTCATTAAAGTTCATGTGCATGTAAAGGCAGACGTCCCAATACTTTTGGCAATATAGTGTATATTGAGTTGGAGCCATGTGATTTGCTGTTTGGAGGAGCAAGCTATTTGCGTTAATGAGCAGGAGTACCTAATAAAGTGGTACAAGCAGTGAGTGTATGTATAAACTGCGAAATGCCAGCATGCAGTTTGACAGTTGTTTCCACACAACGAGAAACTCACTCATCTCAGCGATAGAATAAATTCCACATTCTACTGTCCTCTCCACCAGGTGACACAACAACTAATGTCTAACCTCTGTGGGTGGAATTAGTTGTTACATGACCAAGTGTTTATGCTCTATTGTGTCTGGACATTCAGTAATGTGCAGTTCCGTCCAATAATTATAGATCGTAGGAAAGCAGCAGCAGTATTTGTTACTATTGCCTGCAAGCTCCATTCATTCGTGTTGGTTTTATAATGCCTCCTAGCCTCTCCTTCATGGATCACGCTCTCACAGGCAGAATACTGTACGCAACCCTATTGTGCACAACAGAGGTTAACCACACGGCACATACTGCTGTCCGTGATGGACCCGAAGAAGATGATGTATATAGCTCAAAAGTAAAAAAGAAGTGCCATGTCTTTCCTGCTTAAAGCTGCATTAGACACAATTGTTATGTAAAATGACACCTGTTGTATCAGCCGGGTCTGCAACAGAGAAAAACATCCTCACTAATTGAGATGCTGTAGATTCAACCTATTTGCCTGAATGAAACTCTGGTGTCGGGTACGTCACTGGTTAGAAATCGTTTCTACGAACTTTTCTTTCTATGAATCAAAATGAAATTCTCCTAAACAGCAGCAAGCAAACAAGCGCTCCATCCAGAGAAAGAGAAACCTCTTCACTACCTCCACCAGCCACTAAGAAGACAGCATTTAAATCAGAGAGTGCACAGTTTACTGGGATCATGTTATATGATTACTGGGTAATGAAGTCCTTCAAAATTCAAGTTACCTCTCGCTGCCAATTCGCAGCAAAGTGCAAGGTGGCCTAGTGCAGGTTTAATGCTTTCCTCTCTCAAAGATGAGACTTCAGCCTCACCAACAGGCAGCAGTGTGTTCAGTATTAACTTTCATCCCAGTTAATCCCATGTGAGGTTATGGCTATCAGCTCACACACACAAATTGTAGGCACATGCACACACAAATATATGCTGTATATGTATACATACACATACACAAAAACATGCTGTACACACACATCCACACATAAACACCCAGCATAAGGACTGGCTGCCTGGAGGCAGACATGTAACCTTATATCAGCCATGCTCAAAACACACACAGACACACACACGCATGCACGCGCACGCACACAGACACACACACACACAGGGGTGATGGTTGACACACAAACACTAACAGTAACAGCTGGTCTAATGCTCTGCATGTGTGTGAGAGAGTTGCCTAACAGTGTTGAATTTACGGTGTGAATCACATCTCTCTCTTACACACACACACACACACACAATTAGTAAATAACAATTAGATCATGCCTCAGAGGCTCCACCCACCACTCCCAGCCTATTTAACAAGGGATTTTTCAACATGCCACTAGTTACACATTAAAGATGAGTAATTGAACAGCGAGTCTCGTCAGGCCGTTGCCGGGTATCGGGGCCGGTCAAGATACACTAAGCAGATCCTACATTAATGTCATGACACATAATATACTGCATATGTCCTGCAGAGTCTTGGCTTAGAGTGTCCTGCCAGCACACACACACACACAGTGTTACATTTGCGTTTTGGACATCTAACTCCTGGATCATCAACATTACAAGCAACGAATAGGAAGTGATAATTGTGATTTTTATGTAAAAATACCCGTCTTGTAAACCTAAATTACAAAGGAAATCAAACTTAAAAGCAAAATAAAAACAGTCTCCTAAAGAGCAGCGAGTGAGTTCTCTGTCCAGAGACACAGTTGGTAAACATGAGCGTGCTGTGTGCAGTTTACTGGTGTCACGCTACATGATTTCTGGGTATTGAAATCCTTAAATTTCATCCATTTCTCTTGTCGTGATTTGGGGCAAGAGCACTGAAACCCATATGGGTAACCTTGCTGCATCATATTCTAGAGTGAATTATCCTTAGAGTGCAGAAACCAAGCTACGTGTGCCCACAGCATCGCTAACCTATATGTTGGTGCAACAATATACCAGTGGGGAAGTTCATGCACCTAAGGAGACAACGCTCGGCTAAAACAGAAACAGACAAGCCCTTTACTCTCATCGAGTCACTATTACTACTATCACAGTCAAACTCTAAAGCAGAAACAAATCAACCTGCCTGCAGCATACAATATTCCCCCCTTGCTACTAAAATATGCAGTGCAGCTTAAACACTGGCATGTTCTTCAGCTACATGAGGTTTTTAGAAAAAAGCCCATAACAGCTAATAACTTCAAGGATAAGTTAGTCCACACTGTTCACAAATCCAACACCATAGCTGCACGACCCGAACCTGCAGGCCACTTTCTGTACAGGCATTGTAGCTGGAAGGATGGAAGGTCCGTTGTAGAAACCTCACGAACAACAGCTGCTTTGGCTGTCTGTTGATGCTCCGAAATCGAACCTAGTTCAGAGCAGATGTGTCATGGTGGTTCGATGCTTCTAGAGTGCTTTGACCCACTGAAAACAAATGGAAGCTACTAGTGCTTCCAGAGGTCAAGGGTCAGAGCCACAATGCCCTGACAATAGATGAAATAAGTATTCCTGTGACCTTAGAATGATCATATATGACAGAGAAATAAGAGCCAAGGAATATCCAAAATCAACCCCAAAAGCACCTAATGGATGCTCAATCTGTAAAGAGACATCCATTGAAAGATGGAAATGAAAATTAGATAGCCATGCCGTTTTGATGCTGCCTTGGCCATTGCTTCAGCACCTCCTTGCTTACTCTTTGCCGGCTGGCTGCTGCCGCCTGTCTACAGCTATAAAGGAGTAAAGTCTCACTTTCAGCTGCCCAACCTGACTGTGGCTCTGGAAGACCATGGCTGTGGTAAAAAAATATTTCTCCTTACCAAGCGCTTCTCTGCCATACCGGACCTCATTGGAAGTCGCTGCGGATAAGAGCATCAGATAAATGACATTTTAACCACAACAACCTCTGTAACTTAGTCTGCAGTGAAATGAAACTAAATATAATTTACAATTTCTGTCTAATAATTCTGTATCATCAAAAATGTATTGAAAAGAATGTTTATTCCACCATTGATGAGCATGCAGTTTTTAAATGTACACAATGGAGTTTTAACCCTCTCAACCCCACAACCCGCTGGCGGGTTTGAAAGGCATGTTTTATTTGAAAGATAAAATCGCCAAAATTACATCCTTTATCATAGCCAGAAGAAATTTCCGACGGTCCTTGAATTAATCATGTGTGCCAAACACTTCTGTCCAGAAAAATAACCAAATCTAAGCTTAAAATAGTGATATTTCATCAAAATGACTTTTCTGCATGTCTCATTTAAAATTTAGCCAAAAATAAATCGTTTGCACAATCCAGATCCTGCAAAAAAAAACAAATTCTGCACTCCTCAGCGCAACTGGGAAGCCTTGAATGACTCGGCTGAGACCAACAGTCACATGACAAAAATCCAGCGACTCTTTGACTGAACTGCAGGCTGGAGCAGAGAGGAGAGGACGGAGAGGACAGAGAGATATCGAGATAGTAGAACAGAAAAAGAAAACATACTTGAGCAATAAAATAAATGCTGAACTTTGTGGCTGTGGCTAACCCTAAAAATGTAAATAGTTCAATATGTACAGCATGTGGAGCCCCCCTTTTTTTCCCCCGCTTATTGGTAACACTTGTGGGCACTTGGAAAAATGTTGTATATATAGAGTCCATCTTTTTTCAATTTTTGTAAAATAAATTATCAAAGAAATTCAACTTACCTTTTTTCTTTTCATGATTTATGACATTATAACTGTGTTATACTGCACAAAAGACATTTTTGAGTTCTCCCTACTTCTAGCCATGATTGTGCTGTTTCCATAGAGGTGCAGGACATGCAGGTGCAGTGAAAAATGAGCCCACAGTGAATAAAAATGTGACAGGAGCAAAAAACGCCCAGAAACTGCTTGGGGTTCAAAGGGTTAAGGGCTCATAAATTATCATGGAAGCCATCAATTCCAATAAGTAGAAAAAAAGATTATATCCACCAAAATTGCATTCAAGCGTGTTTTTTCAGGGGAAGCAGAGTTGTGCACTGTTCAGAATCTGCCCATCCAGTGAAAGTGCTTGATCAGAATTGGTTGTGAAGGTGTTGAGCATGACACACAGTTTCTCCCACAGGAGGATCCCCTGTGTTTTGCTGAAGCCTTGTCTGGTTGAATCCAGTTCTGACACCCCTTCTGACAAACATTATTTAACAGTCCTTCATATTTAGCGCCTTGGGCTTTCAGTCTCAGCTCCTCCTGTTAAGCAAAGCCTCAGTGTCTGGGGAGTTACACTGAAATTCAATTTTCAGCAGGGATGGAGTGAAGTGGAGGGTAAAACTGTCTAAACTCAGTTTGCCCACCTTTTTATTTGCAGAATAGAGGTTACTACCTGACATAAATCATTCATAGCATAAATCACAGTAACTAGTATCAAGCTGGTGTTTTTTTAGTCCTTTATTTATCCAAGGAGAGTGTGCTGAGATCTGTTTTCTTTTTCAGCAACACCCTGCTTCACATTCATACAGCTCCACACATTGACACTGGAAATCGTCCAGTACAACCACAGTCTTCTACTGTCAGCCACTGTACAGGACGAGAAGGGAGAGGAGAGAGTTACTACTAGGCTACTACTGCCCCTTATATGTTATGAGGAGAGGGTCTTTTAAGAATAATAAAAAAAAAAAAACAAAAAAAAAAACATACATTTATACTTTTCTGAAAATACAGTTGATTCTTGTTCTTGTTGGTGGTTGTTTGCCTTATGATGTTATTTACCACTAAATCACTGCTTTTCTGGCATGGGGCGGCTGAGCAGAGCAGAAAGAGGTTTGATTTTGCCAGTGTGAGGACAGCACCTGTCTTTCAGCTCTCAAACTGAAAGTGTGAAGAGGGCTCATGTTGAAGTCGGCACCAACACTGCAGGAAGGACATATGCCAATTAAAGATCTGAAGTCAGAGCTGCGTCTGAAGGGCCATGACAGGTCAAGACTGTAAATTAATTCCCCTTTTCTCATCTTCCATGGTGGAATCAGAAAGGAGGAAAAAGAAAAAACCACAACATCCTGTTCTTCAATCATCAACACATGCAAACCCACGTTTATGTGTATGTATGTATGTATGTATGTATGTGTGTGTGTGTGTGTGTGTGTGTGTGTGTGTGTGTGAGTGATAAACACACAAACACACACACACACACACACACAAGTCCCTCTAGATGAGAGAAAGATAAAAGATAAATGGTTAAAATGTAAATATCATCTTCCTTAGAAGGAAGACTTTTCCTGAGTAATTTGAGGCTTCACTGGCTTCAAGACTCAAAAGCGGAAATTATTTGTTGTTCAGGGCCATATCACCACTACTGAGCCAGTGACTCGCTATCCTTATCATTTTCTATGTTTTACGTATGTGGAAAATAAAACCAGCAGCCACTTAGCAGTAATAGAAAACCGAGTAATTCAATTATTAATATATTTTAGACAAGACTCCATTCAGCACTCTATTCCCTTTTTCATCTCTCCTCCTCTGGATAAAAAATGATTGTGCCCCCATTGCAGATAATTTTGATCCTTAATATGCAGCTTCTGTCGGCCCTTATTTTTTAACTTGAACCTATGGCAGAAAACCCATTAAAAGCACCACTTAACATTGCTGAAGTGCGGCGCAGTGACACCAGGTGTGACCCAAAAAAAGGTAGACGGCATAATTAGACATGGCAGATTCGGGTCGGAGAGGGCATCAGTCTCCGTTACGCTCTCTTACAAATTAGCGACGGAGCGGATGTCTTCAAATAATGAATCTTCTCTCCCTGACGAAGTTAAAAGGAATGAGTTGGAGAAGACCAGATGAGAAAGTGGGAGAATATCAGAGTGTTACACAAAGCTCGGAAATCAGACAGAGACAGAGTAGCATGGCTGGTTTTTGAATACCAAGTGACGTCTCCGTTTCTCTGATGAATACATATGGCCAGGGAGCAATGATGTACCCCTCCTTCCCGACTGCAATGATGATGCACAATGAATGTGAAAGAGAAGCAGATGGTAGCCAGCACATAGAGAGACAACTACTGCCACTATTGCATATGACTGAGTGGGAGACAGATGAACCAGTACTCACAATAACCTAAATCATCCAATGGAGAGCTGGTACCTTCTTTTCAAATTTCACACTTCTCAGAACG
Source organism: Monocentris japonica (assembly GCA_900323365.1). Taxonomy (NCBI): domain Eukaryota; kingdom Metazoa; phylum Chordata; class Actinopteri; order Trachichthyiformes; family Monocentridae; genus Monocentris; species Monocentris japonica. Next base: position 15,377 of record OOFE01022211.1, on the reverse strand, counting down.
TCCAAAGTTACTGTGTTTGACTTTGGTATGGTTTCACAAAATGTTACCATTATCTATACAGTAATGGGTATCTTTTAAAAAAAAAAAAAAAAAAAAAACACAACATATTTTTCATGTTTCCAGGGCCCGGTGTAGTGAAAAGATATTTTGGCTTCCATGAGGAAATCATCACAGTGATGCTTGCAACAACAAAACGGCATCTCAGGGAAAACAAATCATTATATGTGATAATAAAACATGACAGCTTAGCTCATGGCCAATTGCCTCATTTTGCTTCTGTGATGTAGTTAAACATCCAGAGGACCAATCCCCAGAGAACAGCAATGGCAATATAGGCCTCTTCACATCTTAACAATTTTAAAATCGTATTTTATCTTGACCCAAATGTGAGATGTTTCTGATGTTCACTTCAAATATGTTAAGTGTCAATAAATAGAAACAAGCCAGAATAAGGCAGGTCACTCCACTAGTATCAAGAAAACAATTTTTGATTCAAGAAAATTCTACAAACAAGTTGATTTGCAAAATCTTCAGAGCTTTCTTGAACCAAATGGCAATTTTACTCATGGAGTGATCTGCTTTTTTTCCAAGATAGTGTCACTACACACATTTTTGCACTGCAGCCTGGCAGCTGAATAGGTAAATGTCGTCTGGCTTATGTCTTAAAGCTGCACTAGGTACGATTTTTTATGTCAAAATACACCCATCAGCCTAAATCACAGTGTGGCTGCAAGAGAGAAGGTTGCGCAATCCCCCCCTAACTGAGACACTGTAGCTTTGCCCTACAGCACAGTCATTAAGTATTTGGACAGTGACACATTTTTAGTTGTTTTGGCTCTGTACTACAGCACATTAGATTTGAAACTAAACAATGACTATGAGGTTAAAGTGCAGAGCGTCAGCTTTAATTTGAGGGTATTTATAGCCATATGGGGTGAACCGTGTAGGAATTAAAGCCCTTTTTATATATAATCCCATATATAATAACATTTTAGGGGACCAAATACTTACGGACTGCACTGTATTTCTCTAAATTATTCTGGTGTCAGGTTTGGAGACTGACAGAAACTTAGAAACCTATTCAGCAGTGCATGAGTGAGCAAGCGCTCCATCCAGACTAGCCAACGTTAGATCTTTATCTCTGTCGTCCCTTTGGTATCCTTTGGTATAAAGCGATCACAGACTGGCCGGGTTGGTAAAAGTTCACATTTTTTCAAACCTCTAGTTACCTCTAGCTGCCAACGTGCAAAGTTACCTACTGCAGCTTTAAGGCTGAGTGACAGTCGGAGGAGAGTACAGTCACCCAGACCTCCACTTGGGTCGGCCTGGTGTGTCTACGGTCGGTGGGCTGACCCATGCTGGTACTCCACCTGGTTGCTGTGGTCCATATCTGAGGCCAGTCCAGATGCAGGGAGGGGATGCCAGTGCTGGTGAGCTCCTGGGACTGTTCCAGTCCATCGGCGAGGAGATTGTATTCACTTCAGATACACCACTGCTTTTAGATCTGCCTAAAAGACCAGTGGAGCATGTCAGAGGGACAGCTTGTGCCTCTAGGCCTATGTGACATGGATGTAAAATTCAGGAGATGCAGGCAGTTTGGTGGCTTAGCCCAGTTTAATCTTTCTGCTCTGCGCCCCTTGTTGAGTCGTGCATTGTTATAAAGTCCCAATGACAAGGAATGGAGAGTGGCTGCATGCATATTCACAGCCAGAGATGCTTCTCTCTGTCCTCCACCACAACTAATTGCTACTGTGCCCAGCCAAGCGCTACTCCCTCAATTCCTTGTGCATTCACATAGCTTTACAGCAAAGCTGGCCTGCTGACAGGCTAAACTCTGCTACTTAGAAAATGCTTGTACTCAGGTATGCCTCTGTCGCCTCCATGTTGAGGGGGATTGTGTCAGGCAAAGTGTAGATAAACAGCAGGGCTAGCGAGGGCATCTGGCACAAAGCGATTCACCAACTGACTCCAGAATGAAGGTGTGTGTGTGTGTGTGTGTGTGTGTGTGTGTGTGTGGGAGGGCTGATTAGGGAGGGGGCGCTGTTCTGACGGGATGCTGGACAGCATACAAAACACCTGCCTGCAATGACAGATCACCTGTGATCCCAGAGAGATACAGCAGCCATTTAGCTCCAGTTTGAGATGTCACAGGAGGTGGCACTGGCTGTGACACTTTCTCTGATAGATTTTCAAAAGGATATGGAAGATTGAGTCTGACCTGTGGCTTAATATATCTTTCTGACCAGATCTACAGCTTTGGGAATGAATAGGAAGGGTTTTGGCTGTAAAATAAGGTTGATTCTATCAGCACTTCTCCTGACAGTACCATGTGGCATACATCTTGAGTATGGTGAATCAACCCCGTAACCCTAACAATCTTAGTGCCTTGCTCTACCCATTGAGCTGCACAGGGAATTTAACCCCTAACCCTGGCAGTGCCTTGCTGTATCCACTGCATTACACAGCTGTTGCTGTAAACTGCCTCTGTGAAACAGACAAAGCACATGAAGTGTTAGTATGCTGCAAGCATGGCCAACATGGAGGTTTTCACTAGGTTTCGTTGCAGGCATCTGATAGGCCAGGCTACAGCTCTGTGCTAATGTGCAGCTCCCACTGTACTGCAGGAGCAAAGCTATCTCCCTCTCCCTTTCTTGAAGGTTATCCACCGAGGGAAGTGTCGCAGTCAATCAGTTCCACATTATGCTCTCAGCATAGGTGACAGATCATTACAGTGCCTTACAACAGCACCACACGATCCTGCATTACTTAATTAGGTAAAAACAAATTGTGCGCTAAGAGTTGTTCACTGAGCAAGAAACAACAGAGTGAAGCAGAGTGTTTTTCTCATTTCCCCGTACGGCCTTTGTTTTTTTCATATTCATAGTATGCTACCGCTCTCCATCCCTGTTAAACTCACCTGAGTTAGTCATGTGCCAAGTGAAATCTACACACAATACTCCACAATGACAAAGCAAAAAACAGGGTTTTGGAGTGTTTTGTTAATTTATTAAAAATAAAAGACTGAAATCTCCTATTTACATCGGTATTCAGACCCTTTGTTATGACACTCGCAATTTGAGCTCTGGTGCATCCCACTTCTATCAATGGAAATGCTTCTACAACTTGATTGTAGAAGTCCACCTGTGCCTAATTGAATTCATTGGACATAATTAGGAAAGGCACACACCTGTCTATAAGGTCTCACAGTTGATGGTGTATGTCAGAGTGAAAAGCAAGCCATGAGGTCGAGAGAATTGGCCGTAGACCTGCGAGACAGGATTGTGTCAAGGCACAGATCTGGGGAAGGATACAAGAAAATGTGTGCCGCATTTAAAGTGCCCAAGAGCACGGTAGCCTCCATCATTCTCAAATGGAAGAAGTTTGGAACCACCAACAGTCTTCCTAGATCTCGCCGTCCAGCCAAACTGAGCAATCGGGGACGAAGGGCCTTGGTCAGACAGGTAACCAAGAACCCAATGGTCACTATGAATGAGATCCAGAGTTCCTTTGTTGAGATGGGTGAACCTTACAGAAGGACAACCATCAGTGCAGCACTCCACCAATCAGGCCTTCATGGTAGAGTGGCCAGACGGAAGCCATTCCTCACTAAAAGGCACGACAGCCCACTGGGAGCCCACAGTCCACAGACAGAGAGACAGAGAAACAGAGGGACAGAGAGACAGAGAAACAGGGAGACTCTGCAGTCGGGACCAACCTACTGTGAGGCTTATTGAGCTGAAAAGTGCCACTATACAGCGATTCTGCAGCACCCCTGGGGGTGATCGGGCCACTAACATTATTGATTAACCCTCCCCTACTTCCCCTCTCCTCCAAATCGCTCCAAAGCAGATTCTAACGACCAAGATTTATCACATGGCATGCAATAATATTATCTCCACAAGGAAGCAATCAGATGCCTTGCTGTGTGGATTAACTGAGTGAGTTCATAAGAACCTGCACTCAAGAGGGTAAAAACATTGCAGTTTCAAGAGTACAGAGCTTGAGCCACAGGGACATGGTGAAATACCATCGCTTCATCTGCAGTACATCCAAGGATAGAGATGTTTATAGAGAGCGCCATACAATTCATGAGAGATTCACCAATTATTTATTTAGGGCATGCATTCAGCAGTGTGAGGCAGATGATATAAGACACAAAAAGAAGTTTGACAGCAACACCGCCAAGGATCTCTGCAGGCAGAGCGATGCAGCTGCTGAGATAAGTGCCCTGAATGCCAGTCTCATAATGGGAAGAGGCCACTCTCATTGACATCGTACAGCATGTATAGAGCTGTTCTCCACATCACTCCACTGAAATTCACAGAGATTGTGTTTCTATACTAAGCGTTGGGCATTTCTGCCGCCCACAAGTGCGCCTGTGCTTTCTTGAGCTCGACAGCTTGAGGCTGAATTTGCAGGAAGATGGCACAGGGCCTGATTGGGCTGTAGTTTGGCCAGCTGCCCTGACGCGCTGCAGCCCAGGTTTTGAACAGGACGCAGGCCAAGCACTGCGCCGGCTTCCCTATAGGCCCGGCTGACACAATTCTCTCCATATGGATGTCTGTTCTGATATTTAGCATATTTATTGTTTAGTTTGTGGCCCTAGAGTCTCAGACTGGACATTTGAATTTGTGAAATGTTGAATTATGCTAGGAATGAACATTATTGGATTTTGGGAAGTATTATTGGATCACACCATCGTCATCAGTCCTGAAGTTGTAATCAACATTGATTAAGGACATGGGTCTGTAATTATGTTAGCCCCTACCTCCCTGGTTATAATATCCTTACTAATGGTGGCACAGCATTACCAAGAAATCTCATTTATTCCTCTGGAAAACATGTCTTATACATCCTTTTGAAAGGTAATTTAGGTCAGAAGTTTGATTTGGGTCTACAGAGGCAATCAGCCGCAGCCTGGTCACCTTCTGCAATCAAGTAGATGACAGGGTGTCATTTATCTGGTTTGAAGGGAAGTGAACTGTCTAGTGTCCAGACGGGAGTGCCTGAAGTCTCTCTGCCCTGTGCCACAGTGGCAGAAATTAGCAGGGCTTGGGGCTTGTAGCAATAACCCCAAGTAAAAACTGTCAGTGACACGTTAGAAAGAGCAAATGGCCAGCGTTGCCCGAGGCTCTGCTCTGAAACGCAAAACAGGACAAACTACCACAGCCCTGGAGGAAAAAACTTCATCAGACCTCAGCATTAAAAACACTGTAAGACCACAGATTTTCTTACATTAATGAGGTTACTGGAGAATAATTCATTTTTTTTGGAGTCCCCTTTGCTACTGATGGATTAAATTCAGGAGAGTTGATATTTTTCAAAGTGGGTCTTTAATATGCTTACTGAGCAAGGTAAAGGCCAAATAGCAAGTTTCTGCCAGGTGAGATGAATCAAAGGGCTGAGGCGATGCCAGACATTTTCAAAGAACATTAAGGAGCCGATCGGATTAGCGAGAAGAGCAGCTGGTCACCCAGATGTTTGGAGCCATAAGCCTCAATGTCTTTGATTAAAAAGTCAGTAGTTATTGACTCAAAATTCTTCAGATGGTTGGCAGAGCAGTAGACCATCAGACTGGAAAAGGTAAAAATTAAGTCAAGTCCAATTTATCTATGAAGCGCCTTTTAGGTTCCAGAACAAGGGAAAGGTGCAGATCAAAGAAAGTGATAAAAACAATAAAAGAACAAGAACACCATAAACACTAAGAGATGGAGCCAGAGTCTGTGTCTGTGTGTGTGATCGTCTCGCCTTGCCTGGATTCACCACTACAGTTTTATACCGTGTCATGTTAGTCGGATATTGGTTTCTCCCGGTTTGTTATTTTAATCCAGAAACAGGCATTACACTGTGATATCTGACGTGGACAGATTAACCTTTATCACAGCTACGCCGCTGAATGGGCAAACTTGGACAGCTCACCAATATAGAACAAGGGGAAAGGCCATTCAAAGTGCCGTTTTAAATACCACCATCCTGGTGATTACACCCTTGCTGAAGACGATGTTACTTAAATATTTTGTAGTCCTTTTCTTTCTACTTCTGCTACTCTAAGTGCCTCCGTAAGCCCACAGGACTTGACAATACTTCAAACGCTGCAGCAAAGCAGCTGTGAAGGTCAGTCTCTTTGCGAGCAGGTTTCTTTTCATACAATATTCATCAAAGCCTAATTTCAAATGAAAGAGACATGACATGTAGAGCTTAAAATAGGGAATGTCAAATATAAGAGGATGAACAAAGACTGCTTTCAGAGAACAGAATAGTGGAGGGAGTTAGAAAGTGAATGACTTAGTTCAGTATACAAAAAGGGATGTGCGTAAACTTCCGGTGCAAGCGTATCGAAGAGGTCTGTGCAAAGTGGGAAATACAGGCCGTGTACCTAATGTGATGTTAGTCTTTCAGGGACGATGAGGTTATTCTAGTGCCATTACACCTTGGATCTGAAGCATTTCCTCCTTGTGCCTCATGTGTGTTTCTATGAGAACGGCTTTGCAATCCTTGCCATCTGTTGCTTGTTGGTGATTTAAGTGTCTCTGGGGAAGAACTTCAGCTAAATGCATAAATTCTAAAGATGTAAAATGAGGTTGATGAAACTTTAACACGTACTACTCTTGTCAAACCTGGATTAACACTGCGGTGCCCCTGGGGGTCCACACCTCAAGTGCCCCTTTCGCACAAATGTACACTTCAGGGCATGTATAAAATCTACTATGGCGGTAAAGACCATAGACTGACATGAGCCTGTGTTGAATGCCAAACTACAACAGAATAGGTCGACGACTAACAACCATCACCCACAGAGATCTAAGCTGTAGGTAGGCATGGTAGGCTATGTCAAACACCCTGGGTATTAAGGGAGTTGTGAGACGTAGCACAGTGATAAGCTACATTTAAAATCATTTGCTGTGTGTAGTACGGTGCCATTTCTGCAGGGGCAGCGCTGGGCCACGCATAATAAATCACAACAAAATGGCAAACCCTTCCAAACACTGAGAGATAAAAAGCCAAAATACATCATCATCGTCACAAACTGCACAGAACCAGGTCAAACAGAAAAACTTGCATCGCCGACCACCACAACATCACATCACACTAACTGCACGTGATTAATAAATGGTTCTTGACTTTGAACGCGCAAACTGATAAAGTCAGTCCTCAAAGTCACTCCGGCTCAGAGTAGGGCTGCTGTTCACTAGCCTCCTGGGCCTGGACCTGGATCTGCATCTGTGTCGCTGTGTGGCTCCGCTCCCTCGCGCTTCCTCGGGCTAAAGTTGGCCGCGGGTCAGGCTCAGAGTCGGACTGCTGTTCACTAGCCTCCTGGACCTGCACCCGGACCGCTGTGTAACTCACGCTCCCTCGCGCCTCCTCGGGGCTAACGTTAGCCACGACGGCCAAGATAAAGTTAGCTTCGCTGTTCTGCTCGCCTCGGCTGCTAGCTATGGGGCTCCAACAGTCCCACTCCAACTTGTTAACGGCCACATTCTGAACTGAGGCCGCATTTCGAACTTCTTTTTGCTTTTTGTGTTTAATTCTATCACACCTGCTAAGCTGAGGCCTCTCCATTTTGATTCTTGGTTTATGTGAAAACGTAACCAAAGTGTGGCAGTGCGCAGTTAACTCATAGGGGATCAGGACTTGTTTAATGTCGGCAGGTATGACCTACCACGATCAATACACCAATCAGAATTTCTACGAAAGCTTAATTGTATTGTAATTGGTTCAAATCTTTGTGCCCCGTCAGTTAAGTTACTCATTTATTTTTTTTAAAAGTTAAGTCACCCCTCTCAGACGGGCAAGTGGGCGGGTGCCCCCTGGTGCTCGCCCGATGTCATCTATGGTATGCGACCCAAGTTAAAATGTATGTTGCCAGAGATGGCAGCTCTCCAATCTCTTTCTCTGTTTGTGTCTTTGAGCGAAAAGGTCCAGCCGATTAGTTTTGCAGTTGATGAAGATGCTCATCAGAGCTGTCATCCTTGGGATTGATTTTATACACAAGCAATTTGCTGTGGACCATATTGACGCCCTCATCACCTTTACAGATGATTTGCTTTATGACACCGAGGTCAGCAGGTTTACATCCTTTAGCCAGTATCCACTCCTTCCATCGAAATGAATGTTGTGTTTCTGAGATTATGCTGATCACTTAAGTTGGTAGCTTTTTGTTATATATACTGTATATTTATATATTTTGTATATTTTTTCTTGTTGCAAATGTTTGTAAATTATACAACCTTTTGTGATACTTGATTAAAGAGACCAAGAATAAGGCAGAATGGTTCTGCATCAAACATATCTGCACACAAAATATCACATTCAGTTGCTGCACTACGCCAACCAGTGATGCTCAGTTTTATAACCTAGCAAATGACCCTTTCAAACTCCTCAGAATATATGGGAAGGCAAAGAACTGCCTTTTAATGAAAATCTCTTTAAAGCATAATGAACTTACAAGGGTGTAAAAACATAATGCAATTACAAGCAATTGTGTTTGTATACTTACATCCTGTTAATGCACTGGAAAAAGGCCCGGTAAGAGAAAATGTTACCAAGTGTCCTCTTGTTCCAAATCAGATCTGGTTTAAACAGCATGTGTTTTGTGACATCACATCACATCATCAAAGAAGAGGACCAGCGCTGAGTACTGTAGCAACAAAAATTGGTTGGAAGAATACCCATATAATCATTGTTCAGCAACACTTTCCTCATTAACATCGTTTGCTTAATAATTTCACCATCATGTTCGATCCAAGACAGCAACATTTAAAATGAAAGCCAAAGAAAGGGCAGCGCTGGTCGTTGTCATGGTCAGCATGCTCCTGGCCCTGGACTCTTCTGGAGACCGATCAGAACAGAACAGCTTTTCTACACACAGCTACACACTCTGGGGCCAATTTGGACCAGGTTTTGACTACCCCTTCTTGATTCTGAGCAGAAGCTCATTTGAAATGGGCCTCACATTCTGGACCCACGAACACCTTCACCTTCATAGTCTCATCAGCCGCGTATTTTTTTATTTCATTTCCATTCTGTTGGCAGATGTCTGGGAGAGCAAAAGCTCCATTCAAATCACACACAAGAAAGCAGACGTTAACAGAACAAGGACCACCTGCATCACAATAACATCATATGCCACGTGAAAGTTTTATGATTGAGGCTTGGATGATTCAGCACAGCCAACTATTCAGATTCAATGGCAATGGAAAACGGGCCCAGAGGTTGTATGGCCCTGATTCAGGTCTCTGGGTTTGAGCGGAGGAGAGGAGAGGCTGGGTTAATGTGCCACCTACTATATGTAGAGCATTGCGCATTGATAAACATGATCCGCATTCACTGCCTTAGAAAATGTCAGAAATCGGCCAGACAGCTGACTCAGGAGCCGTAGCCACACAAAAACCCAGGTATAGCCACACAAAAACCCAGGTATTGAAAGGACACATAATCCATTCTAGCACAGAGATTCAGACCCTCTGTATTTGGAATACAGAGAACTGCTGCTTCTTAGGTTCCCATTACATTTCCCATTACATTACCTCTCTGTGGTTGCTGAATCAAGGCTTCACATTGAGCAATACTTATGGAGGAGAATAAAGAAGAAAAGGATGGATTTTTTTTCTCATAGTGCACCTGCAGTTTAAAAGTTTAGTTAAGCCAGAGGGACTGCCGGAGAGCTGGAGTTTAAGAACTTGCAGGCCTGGCGGACAGAAGTTTGCTGAGATAAATGAGCATGGAGAAGACAGCAGTGGGGGTGATGGAGCTGGTGGTGGTAGTAGTAGTGACAGTGGTAATAGTGGTGGTGGTAGTAGTAGAGGTGGTGGTCATGACAAAATACTGCATAAATATGTACAATGCTTAGTATAGTGGTGGCGAAAATGATCCGTAGAACTGTTGAAAATGTATCTAATATGTCATGTCTTTCACTAAACTTCATTGTCTTATAACGTAGAATGTGTAGGATTTCATCCAGATGCACCATACACCCAGTTCTTAAACTTCCTCCAAAAGCACATATTTTACCAGACTGCGGAGGGTTGGATGTGTTGTTTTGAACTGTGCTAAACTGCAATATTTACCCCTGTTTTTGTTTGTTTCCTCCAATAGCGTTGCAATGCATAAGCACTCTGGTTATCACAGTAGAGTTCATTAATTGTTCCCATGCCACAGGCCTTTGAATCACGTTGTCATTTTATAATTTGGTTTAGCCTCTGTCGCTGCTTTCAGCAATACTTCTCCTCTTTGTTTTCCAAATCTAATTAGAGATTGCAAAATGAGAAAAATATAACAAATGAGTCATTCATATACATAATGAAACAGAGCTGTATGTGTCAGTCCTTGTCCTGACACATTCAACAACACTCTTTTTAAAAAAAAACATCCTCTCCCACTGGCCACATTTGAAGTGTCCCCTAGCATTCATCAAGCTGCAAATGTAGCAGGACATCCATACAATATCACAGACAAAACCCACGCATCAGCAAAACATCGGTTTTTCAGGAATAAAGAGAGGTTTGATTATTTTCTCATTGTAGATTTCAAACCATACAGAGGGTGTTGGAACAGGTTTCAACAGCCTGAGGTTCATGTTTCTTGCTCAACAAATAAATAACGATTGAAACTTTCGAGTAAGAAAAGAAAATGCAGGTTTTGCAAGTTTTTTTTTGATAACAGCAGCAAATTGGACATCACTCCTAGCGTCACAACCAGGGACACCCCCTCCAGAACAGGTGCACCATTCACTCAGTACAGACACTGCATGAAATATGAATCCTAACAGGATTAAAAATGTATTCCATTACAGTTACTAGTTACCTCTATATTTTGTAGTGACCTTACGAACAAGTAAGGATTTTTAAATCAAACCTAACAGTCATTCTCACTGCTGAGGCTCTGAACCTTCTCCATGCTGACTCTGATGGCTGCCTGTGATTTTGGCTGAAAACTCCTGATTCCTTTTATTCTGAATAATAAATGGCACTTACTCAGGAAGACAGAGGGCGAAGCTTATTAAATGCTTATTAAAAGAGTTTTCCAAAATGTCACAACGGCCAGCATCACAAATTAAAAAGATCTTTGGAAAGTTTCCCAACATTCAAGAGTAGTTGTGCATTAGGACAGGGTAGGAAGAAGGGCAAAGAAGAAGAATATATTAAGTATAAATGTAGGAATGAAAGTAGGAAACGGTATGGTATTGCATTGCAAGAGTGTTGCAAACTACCAGTAGTAGTAGCAGTAGAAAAAAAAAAGAAAAATTACAGCACAGAGTTACAGCACAGTAAGTTACACAAACAAATACATATGCAATATAATAAAGGGAATGGAAGTATGAAGAGAAACATGTGAAATTGCAGCAGTGTCATCAGAAAGGCTTCAACCTTCTTGACTTGTTGCATTTTGTGGTGTTATAGCCTGAATTCAAAATGGATTGAATTAGGATTTTTGTCACTGATCTACACACAATGACCCATGGTGTCAAAGTGGATTTTT
>OOFE01022210.1:0-15243 GCA_900323365.1 Monocentris japonica | reverse complement strand
GTGCAGGCATACATGATTCTGTGTGTGTGTGTGTGTGTGTGTGTGTGTGTATATGCGTGTGTGTGAGAGAGAGAAAGCAATGCACACTTGCTCAATATGAAGTTATTGTTATTGTATTGATCAAAATATATTAAATGAAACATATTTAATATATAGATTATATCATAAGATATAACAATGTAATGAGTGTGTGCTCGTTTCACAACATTTTTTATGTGTTGTCAACATGAATAATGTGAAGATTACACCCCTCCACCATAAAAGGGTTATGTAGGAATAGTACATATTAGACAATATCTAAGAAAAACAGCTTTGGTTAAGGTTAAGGTCAGGTTTAGGCGACTGAAAAGTTCATGGTTAAATAAGAAAAACTTTCACAGAAAATTGAAATTTCTCTCTCAGTTAAAACATGAGGTGGGAATCAAACCCAGGTTGGAGTTGAAGTCAAATGTGTATGTCCATTCGTGGTGCGACATCGTGCTCGTTTCACAAAATTTCACGAGACCAAGCTGTTGTATTCACATACCGACAAATCTGTGCTGTATTGAAGTTACATCAATCGTGAGTTTAAGATACAATAACTGTTTGCCTGTGGACGACGAATGCCTTACCAGCTGCCATTGTCTGACCCTGAGCTTTGATCGCTCTGTTGAAACGTGTACATGTACACGTCGTACAAACATATTCCTAATTACACAGGGTGTAACACGCACGCTAAGCAAGCGTGTGCTCTAAATTCTTAAAAATAACACTGAAACAAAACTTAAAACGATGTCAGTTCCCTTTCATCGCCCACTGCCTTTTGTGAACATTAGAGAATAGGGGTTCACAGGGTTCACATTAGCTGTGGCGGTGGTCAGGGGGTTAGAATCAGAGAGAGTACTTTGAACATATCAATTAATAATCCATGGCTGAGTTGGTAGTGTACGAGAGACTATCAGACAAGCTGAACCAGGGGGCATTATGAGCAGGGATGAAGGGAGATGACACACTGCTTCTTAACTCTGAACACATTCAAAATATTCAGTGAGCCTCGACGATCACACTTTTCCTCCCAAACCTCGTTGTGATCGCTGGCTTGAACGTCAGCCATCATTCCAAGCAATTTGGCGTTCCTTCCTCAGCACCAAAAAGGTCAATCATTGCTTTTCGTGTCCAGTGAAAGTTGTGGCTACAACTACTACCTACGGCAACCTCAACGTTACCGCTCAGCAGCAACCTGAACTTAAATAAGACCCTAAACTTTTCATTCTACTGAGCAATGTCTTTATGAACAGAGCTTGCATTCAGAGTGGATTTCATGAGGTGAGCAAACCTAAGCCCAAGCCTTTGGGCTCTCAAAACTCTTCGGCTTCACACTACATAAAATGCAAACATATCTTGTAAGAAAATCATCAAATGCAGCCCATTACCCACACATCTCATGAAAAACACCTGGAAGCCGCCACGCCACTACAGCCAATTTCAGTTCCATACGCTAATGCTAATTACCCTGAAATAATCAAGCTAATTTAGAAAGATGCAAATGTGTTTGAGGTTGGGCTCATTAGCAAAGGGACCAGTGTGTGTGTGTGTGTGTGTTCGAGGTTTGCTTCATTAGTGAGGGGGCCCAATGTGTGTGGAGGGGATAGCTGTAAGGTAAAGCAGAGGATTGTATCTGGCAGGAGCCACCTCTTTATTCAAATATACACTCTTGCTCTGTGTTCAGTCTCAGTCCTCTCCTTCTCGTGAACTCTTACAACAAACAATTTAACACCGTTTTTAACTACAATATGCAATCTAATCCTGCAAATGACAGGCAGTATTAAACTCTGCATAACAGCCTGATCCCATAGCAAAATCTGGTGTAGGTTGTTGGTTCCCTACCATTCATTAATACACAGGACAAGATGTTACTATCCCTTGTGCCATAAACCAAGGTAAACACTTGTAGAAGCCCAATTCAGATTAAAAAAACAACACAAACTAGTGATATAACCACCATCAGATGCAACACCATAGCAGACATCAGGCTACACCGTCATAGATCTACAGAGTCATTCCTCAGATGGCACCATTCACCAGTTACCTACCCTAACAGCGGTATGCGGCATGTCATTGGGGTTGTCAAGTGGGCACCTTCCTTCACCGATGTTTTGTTAAGTTAGGCCCATGACACCTAACCCGATAGGATACGGTCCCGGGCTAGGGAAAGGGGTGGTCGTCCCTGGTTCGGGTACAGGGAGTGTGTGTGTGTGTGTGAGTGTATGTATGTGCCACCGTGCCTTTACTTGACTGATGGATACTACCCTAGCTAGCAGTACAGACCCCCCTCAATACCACAGTACGACACATTACAATCCCATAAATACAGCCAAACAGTGTTATGCTACGCTACTTTATTCTACTCAGTCTACACAGTGCTACCCACAAGGCCGCACAACCCAGTGGCGCTTACCTTAGCATGCTCCCCAGCTAGCATGCTTCCTCCTTATCCACAACCATTCAAGAAAGAAAGTCTAAGAAAAAGTTAAAACTATAAGATAGAGACCTCTGCTATTCTTTTGGTATTCTCTTCTTCTCATCCTGCAAATATCTGTCTTTTTTTGTAATTGTAATTCCTATATACGTATATATTTTTAATAGCTGAAGTTTTTAATAGCTGAAGTCCCACATGCGTAAAAAATATTTCATGAAAAATGCTATGTAATGAATAGCCAAGAATGAGACACAGTTTCACATTTTTCTCCATTCTAGAAAATGTTTTTTTAGGGGGGACATACAAGGTATCTGTAGGCCATTGATGATATGTGATATTTAGAAGTGTAAGAATCAAAATGGAGAGATGTCAGCTTAGCCGGTGTGCTAAAATGAAAAACAAAAAATAAAAGAAGTTCGAAATGCAGCCACAATTCAAAATGTGTTTTTTGTCCGTAAACAAGTTGCGAGTGGGACTGTTGGAGCCCCACAGCTAGCAGCGGAGGCTAGCAGCAGCAGCGAAGCTAACTTTAGCTTGGTCGTGGCTGCTAATGTTAGCCCCGAGGAGGCAGGAAAGAACATGAGTCACACAGCGACCCAGGTCCAGGTCCGGGTCCAGGTCCAGGTCCAGGTTAGTGAACAGCAGCTTGACTTTGAGCCTGACTGACTTTGAGGACTTATAAATACATAGGACTTATAAACATGAGTAATACATCAGTTTCCATGAACAAAATCAAAAAGTAATCTAAAAGTAAGAACCTTTTATTTATCTGATACAGTTTTTCTATTTGACCTGGTTCTGTGCAGTTTGTGATGATGATGTATTTTGGAGTTTCATCTCACATTGTTTGGAATGGTTTGTCATTTCATTGTGTGAAATAGCGCTAATTATTTTAAATGTAGCCCATCATTTCTACTCCTCTAACAACTCCTCTAATACCTAGGGTGCCTACCTACAACTTAGATCTCTGTGCATGATGTTTGTGAGTAGTAGGCCTATTCTGTTGTAGTTTGGTATTTAATACAGGCCTATGTACATCTATGGTGTGCACCATAGTATTATTTCATATATGATGTGTGAACTCTGTCTATGATGTGTGTACTGTAGAGCCTAGAAGTTTGTAGAGCGTTCAGTACAGGCTTATTTAGATCTATGGTCTTTACCACCATAGTACAGAGCTAGAATATTCAAAATACTTACTAAAAAGTAAGTATTGAAGTCCCAAACTACTAATAGATGCTTTTTCTGCAATTATGCTGATTGCCATAGTGTCACCTCTAGCACATTTCCATGCACACACACAGACACATATCCACTTACACACACACACACACACACACACAAGTCCCTTAAGGCCGGGCTGTGGTGCCACTGAAGGTTGTAGCAATTAAAAACATCATCCTCCAGTTGTCACAAACATGATGAATTCTTGCCAGCAGAGCAGCAATGCATAACTCTTGCAACCTACAATGTGTCTGTTTTTTTTTTCTTCTTCTTCTTCCCTCTTGGTGCAGTAGTTTGATGTCATCACTGAAATCAAACATCCTGATGGTACTGTTTTTACTTTTGTTGATGAAAGAGAAGACAAGGAATTAGGGCTGCATGATATGAGGAAAATATGCAATAATGTTGTAAAATATTGTGATAACTATATGACAAATGTTCAAGTGCACACAGTTCTGATGTCTTTCTGCTTTGGTATACTGCTAAAATAGATCCAGATAATAAATAGCCTATGCCTACTGAATTAAACATGAAAAAATGATATTTCCAACATCCTTTTCTAACAAATTGTATATGTTACAGTGTTTCCCACAGGTTGACAACTTACTTGTGACGATCGGGGGGTGGAGAACAGACGGAGGACCGACCTATTTTCAATTTTCGGGCAAACTGTAGAATTTTAAGTTTCACTTTCGCTTTCACAACGGGAGACTGTCAGATAGAGTTCAGTGCTACTGGCCTACTGGTCTGTCTCATACAAGGGGATGAGGAAAAAAGGCATGTGCCTCACCAGCTGAGTGAATGCCGATGAGATTAGTCTCTGGCGTGACCGAGAACATAACGTGGTAAAATATCTTTTAGGCCTATTCAAAGTTGATATCGCAGTCTTTTGCGATGTGTCTATAGCGCAACTTCATATCACGATGACGATAATAAAACGATACATTGTGCAACCCTACTTAGGATCATCGTCTCGTTGAACAGCCACTTTCATCCCGGAATTCTCTGGTATCCCTCAGAATTCATGGTTCCTTTAATGATGTCAAGTTGGTGGTGGTGGGCAGCTTTGGGTTGTCGCCAAACATGGCATTTTGGATTATGACCAAACCAGTAAACCAGTAAAAACCCTGTTCTTTTACCTGCATAATCTTTCAGTGTAAAATCTATATTGGACTGCAGATGAGTCTACAGGACCAACATTAGCTCACTATTCCTCCACTGGTTTGGAAATGCTGTCTGTGATCTTGTTGCTAGCTACCTACTAATCATCCTCTGGTTACACAACCTTGTTACCCCCACGATCTATCCCCCTGGGAAAGAAATTCAACATAAATTTTCATTCGTTTGGTCTCATGCCAAGATATTTAAACAGCGTGGCTGTGTGGCAAAGTAGCTGTCTATTTCCACAGAGGTGCTCCTCAGCTTCAAGAGGTGCTTTTATTGATACCTCTCAATTCACAGCACCAAATTGAATTGTTAACAAATGAATTGGTTTAACAAATGCCTGCGTTCTCCAAGCTCTTTGAACCATCAAACATGGCATTGGTCTTGGCTGTTTCAAAATGGCCGCCATTCACTGATGAGACGAGCGTGGTTGAAGCCCCTGAAGGCATCCCTCTCTCTCTCATCCTGATAGTCTCCTATGGTCACTAGCAGAACAAAAGAACAAAAGAGAAAAGCGGAGCTTCACAGTCTTCACTTCAATGCAGGGTTCTCCAACGGCTGGTGTCTTTAATTTCTCAATTTCTGCCATTCACAAAGCTTTGTTTTGTTGAGAGAACACACTTTCTGATGATCAGAGTGTGAGTGTGCGTGTGTGTGTATGGCATTCTCCTCACTGCTTTATCCACACCATACTATATCCATATATCATAGCTCAAATGAATCCTTGAAAAATAACTTCCCCTTTTACCGCCTGAAGGGATAAGCCACGCTAAAATACATTTCGCTATGTCAAGTCAGGTTAATTTATATAGCTCTTAATCACAAAACATGTCTCAAAGGATGTATTTGTGACCATAAGTATGAATTTCTCCCCAAACCAGACAAACCAAACAAGATGGCATCTGTCTAATAACGTGATTTATATGTTAGGGTGGATTTTCCCTTAATTGCAGCAATTTCTATGAGTAAAACACTCACCACTAATTAGCCACTGAAACACAGTGATGTTTTTACAGAACCTCTTGAGTGACGTCAGCAAATTCCAACTTATTGTCATCTTCCTTAACTTTGCTTGCAAAATTGTCAACACAGTTCAACTCCACAGCCGTAACCTTAAATGTGAAATCTTACATCTTTAAGCCTTCATTGCAACTGAAAATGATTACTGAAGTGGATTGGATTAGATTAGATAAAATTAGATTAAATGGCTTCATCCTCAGTGAGGTCATTTGAGATGCAGCAACAGCCCATGAGCACATTCACAATTTAAAGACAGACAGAATCACACAAACACCATTCATCAATACCATTTACTCATCATAGTTTATTAATGTGTTCCACAAGTAAAACAAAGTCAACAGAGATTCATGCTACACTACATGGAAACTAGACCAACAGGTAGAATCCACGTGCATCCCATTCTGCTCATTTCCAATTCACAAATGAATCACAACACATTCAACAATTTAAAACTTTCACAATCTGGCCAAGTTGCACACATGAAAATATTGCAAAGTAATATGAAGTATGAAGTAAATATTAAAAGATCGATGATCACCAAAATGACTTCTTTTATCTCGACTGAGGCTACAAATTGGCCATGAGGTCTCCAGTGAGGTCATGGTTAGGGATAAGTATTGTTTGGTGAGAATTATGACCAGAAAGCAACAACCACCACGATAACACACTGTTGGGAGTATTAATATTATTACTGCCAATTTTGCAGTCAAACACTGATGGCATCCAGATCGTCCCCTTCAGTTTGGAATAAGTCATCAGTCTCATAATCATCCCCCTAATGCAACCCATCGTTAAACAATCAGAGCTTGTTAAGCCCCTTGTTTATTAATCAAGCACTTGCTTGTTAATTGGGAGATGAGCTAATAGACCTCTAGTGTGTGTGTCTAATTTTGGGGGCTGTCTATCTCTCTGATTGTTTATTGCTTTTAAATTTCAGGCACTGCAGCGAAAGGCATCTCTAATTGGTGTGTTTGCATTGCCTTACAGCACTGATTTTGACTCAGTCTCAAGTTGGTTGTGTTTTCCAATCTGTTTTTGTTTTGTCTGTCTCCTAAAAATCAGCAGCGACTGTTTTCTGTGATATGATAGGGCTTGGCTGAACCTCACAGGAATGAAAGTGTTCAATGAAAAATCTGTTGACACTGCTACACGGTGATTACAACTTCATTTTATTATTTTATTTAATTATCTCTCTCTTGCTTGATATTTTTTTGTTTAATTCCTTGTGCATTGCTCTCATGTTTCTCTCTCACAGTTTTTTTTATATACCTCTCTATATTTTTTGAGACATGGTGTAAAAACCTTCTCATGAAGTCCAAATTGCCTTGATCACTCTGTCACATTATGGACACACTGGCCATTCAGCTTTGATGTAAAAACCCTCTTGTATTTGATGAGGGGATTGAGTGTTTCTTGTACACATTGTTACCAAAGTATACTGCAAATCCCATAGATTATCAACCACTGCAACATTGACATCAAAGGTTCAGAAAGCCTCCAATTTATGCTTTAGCCTACATAAGTCATACATCCTTAAACAAGGAAGGGTTTAGGAAAAGAGGTGCTCCTACAGTATTATCAAAGTTAAGTCCCTTTTAGAGAGAAATGCCGTTTCACATCAAAAAGCCTGGAATGAACGAGTGCTGACAAATCTCTTGTCAATGAACGCATCAGACCTGATATGTATGGTATGCTTCGAGTAGCATATCCAATAGGCCACCTCTCTCTTAAAAGAGAGATAAAAACAGAGAGGGAGATAGAGAGGCTGAGGGAGGGAAAAATGACAAAGGGAGAAAGAGGATAGAGAGACAGTACTTTGTACATTTCTGCCAAAAAGCATTTTGCATCTGAAAACTGCTTTATTTCAATATAAGCCAGTGGACAAAGATGATTTGTTTGTGTTATAGCAGGTAATTCACAGTGTATTGGCCTAAAGCTGCCCAGAGAGCCAGATGATAAATATTGTGGATTTAGTCAATGATGTCTGTCCTTGTCAGCAAAGCCTCTCTCTCTCTCTCAGGGTTTTATTTTTCTGAGAGGCTCTGCCATGTTTTTATGTGAAAGGCATGTTTTTATCCATTTGTTTTCCAGGGTGCTTAAAGTTGTTTACTGTGCCGGGGGATTTCTGGCTCTGTGTGTGTGTGTGTGTGTGTGTGTGTGAGAGAGAGAGAGAGAGAGAGAGAGAGAGAGAGAGAGAGAGAGAGAGACACCTAACCATGGATGATGCAAGAAGGAAGTAGAAATTGGACATCTAAGCCATGATGTGTGACTCCAAATACAGTAAAGTACTCTGTGCCAAACCCGGCACAAAACTTACCAGTGGCCTACTTATCTTTGATCACGCAGAGCTGCCATTGATTCCCAGCCAAATGTTGACTTAAAATAAGTCAAACATGCAGATGACCTTTCTGAATCTCTTCAAGCAGAGGAGGGGCAAGGTAGAAAAGCTGGCAGAGTATGTGGTGGAAATTATTCCTCCTTGACATTTCAGGGACCTCGGCCAACCGGTTTTTAGCATTCCAGTCCAGGCACCAAAGAGAAAATGTCACCTTTTTTATTTACTTGGGGGAATACACCAATTAAATGTGACTTTAAGGCCAGGACACGATTGCTCTTCTTCACCACTGCCACGTTCGCTCATGAGCAAACACACACCAACACAGTCTCTCACACACACACACATACACACACACATACACTAGGGCTGTGTCCTCATCGTATCAGTGACATTTTCAATAATGCTGATGGTTGACCCTGTTGCAGTAACCTTTTTCACACAGGCAATTTAGGATTAGTCTCTGTAGCTTTCTGAACTAACTGCACTGACCTGTGGAACCAAGGGTGGACCATTGTGTGTCAGAAAGAACGGTCCCTCTCCAGTGATAAGAAGCCCCGCTCAGCTTTTACTTCAAACTTAGGAACTTCTGAGCGGCTGTGCAGGCTGAGGCATAAGCTGTATGTGTTTCACATCAAGTTTGATATGATGACGTGCATGCATCATGCATGTCACAATGCAATAATAATAGTAATAATAATAATGATAATAATCATCATTAGCCGGACACTTTTTAAAACACACTTAAAAAGAACTTTACAAAGGAATAAATATCTAATCATTTTAATTAAAAGTTAAAAGTTGTTGTCATATCAAGTCCTCATAAAGTCAGAACTCTGCTTATTTCCAAAACCTGAGGTAGAGAGGAATACCACGATTTAACAGATGGCATTTTTGCCACTTGGTTCAGGCTAATTCTTGCGTGAACCACAATACACTGCTGAGGAGATTTTGCAAAGGAGGCAGAAACGAGCAGCCACTGCGAGTCAAGCAGCTACCAACGAATGGGAGCCGCAAGCAATTGTGATAGGCATGTTCTTTATGTTCCTTTTTCTCTTTTGTGCTACAAGAAACTGTTTTTCTCTCCTAAACTGCCTTGGCTGGCCACGCCCCTTTTTGAATTGGCTACATCATTATCAGTGTTGCCAACTTGGAGACTTTGTCGGTATGTTTAGCGACTTTTCAAACCCCCTTGGTGACTTTATTATTAAAACAGCAACAAATCCAGCTACTTTCTGAAACGTAGGAGAAAATTTGTTGACTAGTTTCTAATGGTTTGATAATCTCCTCTTTAATAGTCAAAAAACCTCAAAAAACAACCTGCAAATCCTTTGTGATTATATGCCAAAATGATTATTATTAGAAAATCCCCACTTCATTCATCACAATTAAGCAAATTGATGCATGATGTCATTTGGCGACGTTTTTGAGCACCCAATAGCAACACTGACCATAATGCCATTGGTCTAGTGCTCAATGTAGCACAAATTAAGGTATGATGGAAAACAGTATATGGACAATTTCAGTAAGCTGGCTACTCTGTTTCTCTAGAAGTAGTACACAATCCAATCTGATATGGACTATATAGACATGGTTAAGCATGTTAATGTCCATTAACCTTCTGGTGTTACCGTCCATTAATACTGAGTGAGATATCTTTGTAAGAAAAGACAGCCCAAAAAGATCTGTTGTTGTCATGTCAAGACAGAAGGTCACACTAGTCTACCTTGCTGGTCGTTGAGTGGGCTCAGGCATAAACCACAAACTCAAAAGCAGAAAAGTCATAGAAATCATTTTAAAAACACCATTAATGCTCACTCCTCTCAATGCAAAACCACCAGCAACCATGGACTTAGTTTGCACAGGCACAAAAGATCAGATTTTGTAACTCTTCCTGGCACATGAAGCAATTTGATACATAACTAAACAGGAAGAAGCCAAATGGAATCAGATTTTCCAGACGTGACAAGAAACACAGTACCGACAGTCATTATCACAATTCTTTTGACACTGAGGCATTTCTAGCACATCAGAATCAGAATCAGAATCAGAATCAGAATGGGGTTTATTGCCAAGTAAGTTTACACATACAAGGAATTTGCCTTGATCTGATGGTGCAACATTTAACAGAAGAAAAACAAGTCAAAAATATAAATCTAAAAGTAAAAAAAAAAAAATCAAAAAAAAAAAAAAAAAAAAAAAAAAAAAACAAATTCACATAATAAATTATAAAAAGAAGACAAAACATATAACATGTTATGTTCAAGCCAGTTTTTTTTTTTTTACTGTTTTGCTTTCACTGTACTACATGAGAATGGGACGACTGGCATTTTACTTGATGTAAAAATGCATAATTTTATGCAAGAAACTGTAAATTTAAAATAACTGATGCAACATGTTAAACTGGACAGGAAATGTCTCTCTGAAGCACAAGGGATCTTCATCTCTCTCCCTCCTTCACTCCCCCCCTCTGTAATTAGTGCATTTTCAGTATTTCCAGCAATGTTTTCATCAGTGTATAGCCATGCTAGAGAGAGAGAAGGGGAGAGAAAGGTCCTCTGTGGCTGTTAATAGTTCTCATCTCTCCCCTGGACTTTCCTTTAATTGCTCTGCTCTGCCTGCAGGGTCATTATTACTCTGATCAAGTGCAACTCTGTTTTTCACCACTTTTCATGAATATCATTTTGCACGCATGTAAACAGCTGCTCTGATGTTTCTCAGGAAGGGGATCAAATTTGATCATCTATCCCCGTGTAAATGCACTGAGTATTCTTAGCATCAGAAGGTATAACATCTTCCATCTACACAGCTTTCAAATCTCCAACACCTTTTATCGACCGAAATGGCTTTCAAGGTTTGATAGCATAAAGTAGTTCACTTTCTGTAACTGAGCGAGGTTTAGGAGGGTCCCATTAAAATATCCTGACATACAGTTATCTGCGCGGTAAAAGCTGTATCCCCCTGGACCTCCCTTCTAATTGCTCTGCGCTGCCTGCTGGGTTATTATTGCTCTGATCAAGTGCAACTCTGTTTTTTTAGAGCTTTTCTTGAATATCATTTAGCACACATATGGCTATGGTAAAAAGAGAGAACATAGAGCCCATGGTATACAGGCAACATGTTGAAGCAGTGTAGTTGGGGAATTTACCAACAACAAAACCGGATAGTATTTTTATAACTCAAAGATTATCCACATTTGCTTTACATGAATGTCATTCTGCAATTGCCAAACTTTTTGCCAGAAAGTTGTCAAAGCGTGCTGCAGGGGAAGGGAAACTTCTCTCTGTCAATGTCGTGAATGCTGAATTTGTTTGTTTGAAATGGATACAGTAATTTATAAGACATGGATTGAATTTGCCTAATACAATGGAACTAGTTGTGTTACACCCAGAGGCACAAATTGTCCCCATCTTTCAATTTCAGTTTCTCTTTAGAGTGACCACTAAGTCTAGGTCACACACTGTACCCGTTCTCTGTACTTGTCGTTCAAAATGATGCATTTAGACAAGCATCACATATTGATTACTTCCAGTTGAATAGTGTCAACTCTTGACATTTAGGACCACATCAAGGTTTTACATATCGGCAGCAGGGTTACAGTTAAGGTAGACGTGTCATATTTGAAGCACCTCTAACAGATTGGTATTTGACGTTTTTCCAAATATGTCAACTTGATAAAGATCTTTGAATGGGATGAGAGGAGAAACACAGACAGACGCAGACTGCACTGTAGTGGTATTCATTCCAAAAACAGACTGGAGGAAATGTGAAATAATGAAAAAAAGAGATGACATTTCAGCCACAATACCCCAATACATATTTGGCAATACATATGACAATTTAGCAAAACTATAATAAAAAATGTTCCAACTCAGAGAGCACTTTCACTGCTCCAACCTGCCAACACCGCTGTACTACATGAATTATGGAGGAAATACTGTTGTTTGCCAATTGGTAGTCCATTGCACCATATTGACTCTACTCTGCAATCTAGTATGCAGTAGTTGTGAAGTAAACAAGTGGATCTGCAAATATGGAGAGGCTTAGTTCTCAATTCCACTCCCTAGATGTTCTCTGATTTGAATGGTCTCACCGGTGTGGTTTTGAATGCAGATTTAAGCAAGTAAACATTCAAATAAACTTCATACCATCTCTCAGACCTAACATCTGCCTGGCCAGCATTTGCCATTGGATTAGGAGTCGTCTGATGTAGATTACAGCAGATAAACAATGAAAAACCTTTTTGGCAGGTTCATCTGGTCCAATAGTTCCACTGTAAAGCCGTTCCCTTTAGCGGAGCACCAAGGCGGCATCCCTTGATCCCTTGGTGCAGCAGACTTAAGATATGTACTCACAAATTTGTGGCTCTACAAAATCAGCTCTCTGCCTTTGCCACCTGTCATCCGCTGTCTGTGGTCTCTTCTCCATAATATCAAACAAAGCAGAAATATCATGACAATTAGCAAAAACTATCTCAAAACCAAGGGAAGCTACATGTTAGGATATGAGGCAAGATGAGGCAGTGCTGTTTCCCCATAACAAATATTTAGCTGAAGTAGATTTGAGTAGTTATTTCTGGTTTATTTGTTCACTGTGTTATTCACATTGATTCTGTTTCATTTGATCGTCCCTGTTAGTGTTGCAGGCAATATTGCATATCCATTGCAGCTCCATTGTCACGAAATGTAACGTGTATTTCACGGCATCAAGCAGAAGCATTCATGTCAGTGGTGTAATAATGAATACAATATTCTGCCACAGAACAACCTGTTTCAATATTCAAATGACAGTGTACCAAAAAAACGCTCTATTATTTGCTCGGTTGAATAACAAGCCTCGTAACAATATTGTCAAATATACTCCTTTGGATATCACAGGCAGTCTGTTGCCTATGATTCAACTCAGTAATGTGGTTACAGGGCTCAAAAGCACATTTTACATCCAATTTTCTGGGGCTGTGCAGTCTGGAAGCCTGCAGGCAGGCCTCTCAAAGCAGAGCAATCTGTAAAGGCTGCATAGCTGTTGAAACAATTGGTTATGCAACCTCTGAAATACAGAAATGAAACGGAAGGAATCATGAGTTTTTCTTATAGAAATAACAGGCAATAAGGACATTAGATGTTTACAAACCCACCGCCTATATCTGGATACCATGTTATGGATGTTATGGAATTGTATTAGATCCTTATCCGCTATGCAAGATAAACAATGTCTCTTTTTGTTCTTGCATTTGATCACATAGTATAAATGTATTTCATACATTTTACATTTCCTTTGTAAAATTGTAATGTACATAGTTCAACTATGTATGTATAATTCACTTTGTATGTATCTCTATCTATGTTTTTCTTGCCAATTAAATGCTGGGGTTAACTGCAGGCCACATGAGACTTAAGCTTTCATATTCTCCAATTCTTTACAGATTCTACTGAAGCCACTATCTTCAATTCACTGAATGTTTGGTCATCATATTTTATGCTTTGTTAAGCAACTGGCCTAGATCAAATGAACAAACAAATAAATCTCTTTGTTAACCAGGTAGCTAACAGTTGGGTTTTCGGGCCTGTACGCAGTGATAAAAATACAAATATTTCATCATTACTATTGAATATGAGGGCATTATAAGGACAAAAATAATGAAGCATTTTTTAAAATATTATTTTCTGAATCCTATCCTTTGAATTGGTTTATGATTATTATTATTATTATTATTATTATTATTATTATTGTTGTTGTTGTCATTGTTGTTATTATAACCATGATTTATAATCAAAACAGAGTTAAAAGTGCTTGATGAACAAGATAAATTCTAAAATGCTATGTGCAGGATTCATAACAGCTACAAGAATGGGCAAATAATAGTAAAATGTTGGATGAAAGCCAGGTTGGGGTAAACAGCGCTCATTGATATGAAGTATTAAATCACAGACCATACAGTTTATCCACCCACACATTTTCTTTTAATAACACATACAAGCATTAATATGTACCCTAAACAATTAACATCATCGCCCACTCTTTAGAACGTTATATGAATCTAGTTCGCTTGCTGTGTGTGTTTACATACATACATTTGTTCTGTGCTTGAGTGTGTATGAATGTGTGCGTGTGGATGGATAGAAGAGTATCTAAAATGGCTGCTCTCTCTTTCAACTATCCTTCTCAATCCTATTATGATTGCAATTATGTAGGTATCACGCTGCGAGTCAGGCCGTGACTTCTTGCCCCCTAATAAATACAACTAACAGAGACCAATTGAATTTCACATGGAGTCTCATTGTATTATTAGAAAACAAATGACAAGCATCACCCTGAAAATAGGGCCTCGTGTTCTCATTTTCTGAAAAGTTGACTTTCTGGAGACGTGAGGTTTTCATCTGACAGTAGCAGCATGCTAAATATCTGAATGTTTGTTGCTCCCACTCTCTCTTTCTCACACACACCCACACATACACTTGACATACAGTTTTCCGATAACAATGTTCACACAGATGGATCCCGATGACACAAAGTCGATAAATCAAGACTCAAATTCAATCTGCCAATGAGATCGCTTCCTCTCTAGGTCAATCTGCCAATCATATTGGTTTCCAGGAGGTCAAGGTTCATCCAGCCCTGCCCTGTCAATATAGCACTGTGCAGTTTCCCAATTAGAATCTGGTGTGTGTGTGTGTGTGTGTGTGTGTGTGTGCCCAGCAGGCTTGCCATTGGCCCTGTTTCAAGAGCAGATCTGTGTACAATCCAACAGAGAGTCCGTCCATATCACAGGGTGCATCAGATCCATAGGAGAAAGAGCAGGGAGGATAGGCCTGAATCTACAGGTGCACCTGAGCTCTCCCAAATAGAATAGAATAGAATAGAATAGAATAGAATAAAATAGAATAGAATATTTTTAGCATGTTTAGAAAAATGGCAACATGTTCACTGTAAATCCTCAGTGTGCGAAAAACCGTTGGAAAAAAAAAACTAGAGCAACGCTCAGTAGTGATTTGGCTGGCTGAGGGAATTAGAGATGTTGTAATGCCCTGGCAACACACACACA
>OOFE01022209.1:44468-54731 GCA_900323365.1 Monocentris japonica | reverse complement strand
GCAGAGGAGGGGACAGTATGTATTGGGACGCCCCCTCTCACTGTCAGGCTCTAACTGAGCAGGGTAAGAGAACATGGCAGCTAGCATATGGGGTGTGGGGTGGCGCGCTGGCACTGCCAGTCTGGATCCATCAATCTAGGATACAGAGAACAGAGGAGGGGGGAGGTTGGCTTTTTTGTATATCTGACTGATGTGCGGTCTATTTCTCACTGTCTGTGTCTTCGGATAACCTCTCTCTCACCCAAAATCTCTCTCCGCTTTATCCTTTCCCTCCTCTGTCTTCTCTACCTCACACACTCACACGCTTTCTCTCTCACTTAAGCTCTAGAGAGATTTTGAATTTGAAGAGTGCCCAGAAGAAATCAAGTAAATCTGATGCAAGTCATCTTCACATTGTACTAATGAAATGGTCACAGAGAGACACCCCCTCACTCCATGTACACCCATGTTATCTCTCCATTACCATGCTTATCACCAGGCCTATAAATACAGCTCGAAATGCTAGTGACCCTATGATATCATGTGAACTCCACTGAATGATGATCTAAATGAGCGAAGAAAAGCATGGTCGAACAGCTGACAAGGCCAAGAGGCATGTCAGATGTGTATGTGTGTGTGTGTGTGTGTGTGTGTGTGTGTGCATTCAAATAGGGCAGATGTTTAACAAACTGCAGACTAATAAACACGCAGAGTGGTCATCCCATATGACAACTAGCCAACAACAACAGATAACAGCAGTCCCTGCAAAGCTGCAGCACTGACTACACATCCAGTAGCGCCGCGTTGCATACTTCCTTCACTGCATTTAGGTGGAATTGGCTTCAAATTCAATCAAAACTGCCAAGACCAACAGCTCAATCTGGCACACAAATATCAGCCGGCTCTGTTAAGGGAAACACATTAACACTGAAATGTTTGTGAAATCCAACCCAACTCTGTAGAGCCAGTCACAAGAGATACATGCTTGTTTGCACAGCGAGTCATGTTTTCACTACAGCCTCATTTAGCCGCGGTGGACAACCAACAAGCCAAGCAGCCGGCCAACCGCCTTAAGAAGTCCTTAATTACTCAAATCAAGAAAAACACTGGCAATTAGTGGCTGCAGGGTT
Organism: Monocentris japonica; assembly: GCA_900323365.1. Taxonomy (NCBI): domain Eukaryota; kingdom Metazoa; phylum Chordata; class Actinopteri; order Trachichthyiformes; family Monocentridae; genus Monocentris; species Monocentris japonica. The sequence continues at coordinate 53,622 of OOFE01022209.1, read as the reverse complement.
CCTCAAATAAATGCCTCTTCCTTGACAGTTTAGCATAATTACATTCCTTCCTATCTTTTTAATTTTAGCGTTGAGGGCAAGAGAGATATGGCAGTGTGAAAAGCCAGAGGGGGATAGAGATACATCTGTCACCACCACATGAGAGAGAATGCGGAGGCCAGAGGATCCGTGCACATCTGTGATGCAGCAATGGACCAAAGAACTCCCGCTCTCTCTTTATCTCGCTCTCCTTCTTTGTCTCTCTCTTCCTCTCTCCTATGTCCTTCACCAACTGCAAATTTTCACTTTCTCATCTTTTTTCAGGACTGCTGGGCTACATGTGGGCTTGTGGCTCAACTGAGTGAGATTCACAGGTCCTAAATGCAGCAGCAGTCATTTCACACCCTGGTTATGCAGATTGAATACATGCCCACTACCAGCAGCAAAACCATGGCAATCTGAAAGAGTAAATGTTACCCCTTGAAATGGAGTCCTCAGAAAGAGTGGTCCACTCCTCACCTTGAGAACTCAAATCATGTGGGAAAAATCACAGAAACGTGCTTCCTGTTTCTTTTGCTGCTTATTTGTTCACTCTGCATGTCGGCCATTTTGAGCTCCCAGTGTGTTTACCTGTGATATGTTCCTGCTTGGGGATTATTCCTTGCGAGGGCGCAGATAAACAATCCTCGTCGTGCGGCGACACCTGAACGGCCACCTCCACTGGGTGACAGGCCCTCCGTGGGTGCTGATGGTGGGTCCGTGAGTGCGAGGAGGAGGAGGTGGACAGGGGTGAGGCAAGCGGGGAGGAGGGCGGCCTGTCTAGAGGCTTGTCCGTACAGAGGCTCCCGTGGCACTGCCTCCGCTTGTGTTCAATGAACAGCAGGATGTCGGCCAGGGGGAAGCGGCAGTGGCACTGGCCACAGGTCAGCAGGTCCTGGTCCCCTTTCAGAGGCTCGGCCTGCGCCACTCCCAGCCTGGGGGAGTCCTGAGAGTGTTCTTCTGGTAAAGCGCCTGACAGCGGCTCAGCTGCGTAGGACAGACAAGGAAGGAAATGTGAAATCCAGAATCAGTAAAGGCAACACTTCTTTTACCATTTGAAGCAGTTCTTTAGGAGTGCAACTAAAACTGTGGAGATGGAGATGCACAATATTCAGGATGTATATAGGTAGAGCATGTGTAAAGCCATACGAAACATTAGAGAGCAGCTACACACAAGCTGCGGCGGGTGAGAGGAGGGGATGTGGAGATACACATGACATACTTCCTATCTAATCTATTATTTGAATGAATCCGGTGAACTGTTTCTGCTTATTACTTTCCTTTCTATTACTGTTTCTCACACTGCTGCTATGTAGCAGACAAATAGGGCATATCTGTCAACATATTGTGTATGTGTAATAAATGTGTAATAACAATAATTTCACAATACCCTAGTATCGAAAGAAAGAAAGAAAGAAAGAAAGAAGAGAAAGAAGAGAAAAGCACTGCTTCGATAAGGACTGACATCCTTCAGCTTGCAGGCAGCAGCCGAACGATTAAGTTGCTTGACCCTCTTTATTGTGCTGCCAATCTCGCTTTTTTAATGAACCTAACACCTCTGAGAATCAAAAAATAGATTCTAATTTGAGTTCAAGATGATTGGACCCCATTTCGTTAAAAGTGCTGGGATCTCGTGAACCGAGGTTAGACATTGAGGGGTTGGATGTGGAGTAGGTCCCTGAAGTAGGCGAGAGAGAGGGAGAGAGAGAAAGAGAGAGAGAGAGAGAGAGAGAGAGGGTGAGAGAGAGGGAGAGAGAGCATTTTAAAAGAAGTAATCTAGCCACGCGGTAAACGACATTGGGTGCCCCGACTGGGATGTTGAGATAAGATGTGATGAATTCTTGCCGCCGGTTCAACCTTTAATTCCGTGTCGGGTCAGACGAGAAGGTGGTGAGGGACTATACAAGATAGGCCCTTCTACCTGTATGTTCAACTGCATTAAAGATGAGGGAAGTCTCCCTATTTTACCGGAGCTTATCTTAACCAACTTATGCCATGGACATAGACGAGGTGTGTGAGGCTGGGCTATGCGGAAAGCTTTTATTCAAACCAAATAATCTCATTTTGATGCCAGGCAAGAGGGAAGTGAATAACTTTGAAAACTAAAATATAATCCCCCCTTTTTCTCAGACATCTGACTGCGCCAGAATGTATTAAAGTAGTTACGTTAGTGTTTCCTACAGGGCTGTAATAGTAGGACTATTTCAGTATTATGAAAATAATTACACAGGCCTATTGGTTTGCCTAATTAGCTATTATCACTCATTGTAATAACAGTGGATCAATAATTTAAATCACCAAAGCTCTTACAGTGTATTTAAAACGTGTAACGTGTAGCTCATCATTTACATTGTAAAAGAGAATAAAACGAAATAAATCGATGCCATTTATCAATCACAGGTTTATTTCCGTTCTGCAACTAATTGTGTTTGAAGGACGAAGTGCCCCTTTCTTCCATGGCATTTCGCCATTAGTCAACCATAAAGCTTATTCAAAGTGTATGATTGTACAAGCTCATGGATTTAGTTAGTTCAAATCATTAATGTGAACACATGAACAGTTTTTGTGCCAGGCATGTGTCATGCTAGTTTTACCATAGGTACTAAGACAGAGTCAAATTTTGTAATTGCAGAAACTTTCTTATCCATTTCTTTAACCTCTCTTCACGAAAAAAAAAAGTTTTTTTTAATTAAATGTTATCCATTCAACTGGGGAAAACTGGGTGCCTTTGAAAAATCCACTTTATCTCTGCTGTGTCTTTGAATATTGTAGTTTACTATTATCTCCCTAGGATAAATGTTGAGAACCTATTAAAAGAGTATTACAAGGAACACCAAACACGATCACGTATTTCTAATAAAACGATCCACTGCGCTTGGTCAAGTTGTATGGATCAAGTTCAAGTTCATAAGTACAGGACCACATTCACATTGTGCCCCCTACCGGCAACCGTTTGGACAATTATCCGACAAATGAAGGCATATGTTACGAGGGCATAATTGGTTTCAACCGAGATCGGACCAGCGAAGAGAGCTATGCGACTAAAACACTAAAGAAGAGAAGAAATACACGTGTTCCTGATTCCCCACTCAAATTCTAATGTCTTCTACAATCCGAATCGTTTGGAGACCTCTCCACATCCTTTGACGCGCGTATGATTGTACTGATATAGCAATATCCCTAATGTCATTTGACCATAAAGCAACAGCTATCACTGCCCTGGCAACGTAAATCTATATCTAATACCCCATCATGCATTTGGAATCCCTATCAGTCCAGATATTTTATCACATGTACGCGTAAAATTACTTTTCTCGTTTTCTCTCATATATGGACGTAAAATAGAGTATCGCGTGCGCAGAATCCAAATGTTCGCTGCAAATATTATCTGTTAATAGCATCGTATAACATGTTAAATTGTACATATGCGGTGTTTTCACAGCAGCTGCGAGGGAATTTGTGGCACAAACACTATATTCCTACTAGGTTCCGCACACGAGGTCTATACGCTGTGGACAAGTGGGCATGTAAACACCACTTTTCCGTGTTCAAACCAGCACAAACACCTCTAAATTAATTATTAGAGCATAAAGCGGGATGTACTGGTTTGTTGTAGTGGAATCAGTCCACACGTTACACCTTGGATTATGCTATACGGAAAACTTAATCGCCGAATGGCAGGGTGCCTATAGGCAAAGGTCTCTGGCCATAAACCCCATGCATGCCCTTTAATGGCGAAAGAAACCTTGAAGGCTCCGTTGTACAATTCTACCAATACGCGAATTTATCAACTTTAAGATCTCTATCGTGCCATTCAAAACTTTCACCAGGAGATCCCACAACCATTTAAATAAAAAGTACCCTTATATCTGTTTGCATTCTGTCATTTCACTTTGGACAGCGGTGGATCGCTGGCCGTGTCTATTAACATTGCCGTTGGAAGTTGCCCTATATGAAGAAATCATGCGGTACGGGGTAAAAAATCGGCAAATTAAGTCAAATTGCAGTTTATCTCCACTTACGCGAAAACTCCCGTTTGCTCAAGTGCTGGGGTTTGCCTTGCTTGCGGCGAGACATGTTTGTTTAGTGGTGGCTTTTCAGCTGAGTTCACATTGGGAAATCCGTTCCTACAAGGTTAGACTCCAAAGGAAATATCTTCATTGATGCGTCTGACATCCACAAACAAAAGTTTAAAAAAAATGAATTGCAGATCATACAGAAGGTGACGCGCACGGTGCGGGCTGTGCGGAGGTCTTCATGACTTTTTAGCGAAGAGAGAGAGGGATGGGGGTACGGCAAAGCCCCCCTGAGCTGCAAGTTCAAGTGCGGACGTGACGTTCCTGCGAACTTGAACGTCAGGAGATGGATGGACTCAGACATACAAAACATGGGCAGGGCGAAGCCGGCCAGTGGGAGGGGGGCAAGACATAATAAAAACCAATGGACACTCATTATGGTGCTACCTATGGGGGAAAAAAAGAAAGAGACCCCGAAGACACCCAATAGAGCAGAGGGGATCGGAGGCTGGGCTAAAAGAGAGAGAGAGAGAGAGAGAGAGAGAGAGAGAGAGAGACTTGGACTTGAGTTTTCCCAAGGAAATCTTAACAGTATAGAAGAAAACCAAAGTAGGTAGCAGGGGTGTAGTGGTGGGTAAACCCAACCTTAAATTTACCCACTATTTTGTTGAGTTATGAGTTAACCCATATGTTCAGGCTGACATAGATCTGATCTAAGTAAATTCATAGTGTACATCATATTAAGCAGCATCAAACTAAGCTAAGTTATATGAGGGTAGGGTCTTTTAACGGGAACAAAACATACATTTATTTATTTTTTGCTTTTTTACAATTGTTTTTTTTTTTTTTTGTTTATGATTGTGGTTGTTTCCCTTGTGATGAATACCTAGCGGAGGTTTCACTTCACCCATGCACCTATTTGTTCGCCGTTGCATCACTGGTATGCAGTCTAATCTGACGAGGACATCTGATGGTTTCCAGATTACTGAATACATTACACATCGGATCTGCTGTGGCTTTTGCTTTGGTCCAGTTAGTTTGGTCCATGTTGGGTTTCAGTTGTGAAACTGTACGTTAAACCTCACTAACACATACAAGAGGGTAATAAACTGTATGGACTAAACTAGGTAATCGTGGTGTACACTGGACACATCGGCTTCGGTTACCACGTTATCTAACACTACGACGAAAGAAGAGATAACTACAACGAAAATTTAGATACAATAATTTACTGGAATTAAAAAGAAGAAAATGAGAAAAAAAAGAATAAATGTATATAATATGGTAACCTCAGATGTATGCAAAGACATTACATAACGTGTACAGCTAGATTGGTCTTCTAATAACGCTTCGTTATGGGTGAGTCTCAATAAGTGGCCCTCTGACAGGCGTACATGTGCACGATTAAGACTGGCACCAAGCATTTCAACTGCACCATTAAAATACCAGGCTGCTATTCATGAATAATACAAGAATATCAGTGCACATCGAAAAGGAGCCCTAAAGATTCCTAATATTCCTATAGGGACTTAGAGAGTCTGTGGTACTCAATAGTGACTTTATAGTGACTTTATCTTACTTTATGGTATCATTTAATCTCCTATGGAATTACTATGATATTCCTATAATATTCCTATAGGGATTTATTGTGTGTCTGTGGTACCCAGTACTGAGTTTGAATAGTTTTGCTGTGCCATTTTACTGCAGCCTAGTTTTTTTTTTCGTAAGGGAGCAGAGAGATGCTATAGCAAAGAGATTAGCCTGATTAGGTTTCATGATTTACAATACAGGGCAAAAAAAAAATCACATGCGTTAAATCATTTGAGATTGAAGATTTATAAACAACACGTTATTAAACTAATAGCCAATAAAATACCTTATTTGCAGGGACGTCATGATTTCTGAAATTCTGGTAGAGAAATGCACATTTTCAGTGTTGTTTCATTATGTTTTTTATTTTGGCTTAAAAATTACATCAAACACCATTAGATAAAGGTTAACCCATCAGAGCATATGAAAGCATTAGACACACTTGTTTTTAACGTCCAAGGTCACAGCCAACACCTCTGAGGATCAATACAATCACCTGAGCGTGCCAGTATTTTCACAATTATACACTTTCAGCCTCAAAGGTGTTGGGCCGAGCCGAGTCTAGACTCAAACATCTACTTCACCTCACCTGGATCCTAAATACACCTCCATGAACATCTTTTGTTATAACCATGTTTTAACCAAATGTATAAAGAAAATAACCTAAACTTGTTATAGAATAATATAACAGATCATTCCTGGCTTTAGATGTTTAGTTTTGCTATCATATTGATAAAAGCTATCACTATAAGTGATGAGTATCGAGAAATAATTTCTGTAACTTTAAACATAAGCTAAAAATAAAAAAAAAATGTTTCAAACTGTTAGTTAGAAATCTAGCTGCTGCATTATACCTGTTATAATTTGAGAGACGTTTTACCCTAAACCCATATTTCATTTGGCATTTTGGTGAGACGAATTACCTAAACCTCTCTGCTTGAATGTTTATTTGTGAGCATCTAAACAGTCTGACTGATTTCTATTTGTTTGTTTTGTTCATTTCATCTCTATTTTTTTGTATAAGTGGAACTAATTATCTTAATGCCATGCAGGCCTCATAATTGATCCGCGTCCAGCGACTGTCCCAACGCTCATGTCGACCACAGGTCAGTACGTTGGCGCCATCTAGTGGTTAAACGCGAGTATAGCATAGATATAACCAAAATAATTATATAAATGTGTCTAGGGATAATATAAATAAATGTATCCTCAATGCAAGTTCCCTTCTAGTATTGATATAATGATGCATAACGAAATACATCTGAATCTCGTAATTTCAGTAAAATTGCCCAACAGCGACCTTTGACCCATGTTTCAATTATACCTAAAATTGGTCCACAGAAATCAAAAATGGCTATGACCAAGTGCCAACATTGGATTTGTAGTCATGAGAGAAAAAGTATTATTACTCTTTCACAATACTACTACCACTACTACTACCACAGCTATAATAACCCTATAATAAAATTGAATAGGGTGGATGCAAATATCAGCAAAACTACAAACTATATATAATACCCTACAGGAATATTATCGTGATACCATAGGAGATAAAAAACAAACAAAACATAAAGTATGATAAAGGTCACTATACACTCATTATTGAGTACCACAGACACACTCAAAGTCCCCATGGTGTTATTACAGGAATATTATCGTGTTTTATGTATTTTATTTTTGATAAGATGGGGGTGGTCATGTAGGCACACATGGACGCGCAGCAGCATCTCTCGCTTATCCACCCTAACGAAAAATCACTATACTAGGGACTTAAGTGTGTCTGTGGTATTCAGTGGTGAGTTTACAGTAATGCTTTTGTCCCTTGTGGTTTTTTGTTTTTTTTTAAATCTCCTACGGGATTTCTATAATCGTTATAGTTGTACAGTGACATTTAATCTGTGTATAGCATCCTATTGTATCACAATGACATTCCTATAATAGTCATATTGGGAGTATAGAATCACTTATAGCATTATTATAGTTTGCCGTTTCTGTCATTGCATAACACTACAGGACTGCCTTGCCTGTCTACAGCAAACTACATGAGCACATAGCGCCACTCTGAGGCCAAGGAGCAGCGGTGCTTGGGGACCTGGGCTGGGCAGCGGCTTGCAGCAGCGCTGCTCATAAATCCTCTACATATCGGATGCTGATTCTCTGTGCATTACACCTGGTGAGTGAGATGCCCATTTGTCTATGTCTTTATGTAACAGACCGCACCTAGTGTGTTTTGCCAATGCCTTGACATTGGGGGCGTTGGGGCAAAATGAGCATCGCTGTGTTTGTCCGACAGACTTATGTCGTCCATAATGGTAGAGCCTCGGCTGCATATCATCCATAGCCTGATATAGTCGATTTATAACACGTGATGATTATTATTGTAAATCCGTCTGAATTAGCCCATACTGGGATAAGGAACATGCGTAGGTGACGAAGGATACCTTGAACGTGAAGGATCGATACCCTGCCCAGAGATGATTAGTACATTTTAAAAAAGCATCCACGACAGCCTCACTCGTCTATATGCATTATAGCGTTTATAAAGAGCATCCCTCTAAAACAGTAGGCTCTGGCTAAGGAACATTGTAGGTACATCAGATATTGTATTCGGGGAGAGGTGTCTTAAATTGATAGGCTACATAATTAACGCAAAGCTATAACAGGGCCTAAGTAGGCTAATGGTTTCTCTTGCAGGTTGTCATGATGCCCAGTCTGGCCGGCTATACTCCATCGGCTACTGTCGCTTGCAGGGACAATTTATGTGCTATCATTGGCAATAGATGTCTATAACCAAGAGTGGAGGAAATAGTGTGTGGTTAAGCGTCTAGACATGAAATTTGGGCCAGCCAGGCAGCTGAAAGGGTTAATCAGTCCAGCCCGCGACAGAGCAAGAGGACTGTCGAGTCCTATTCGGATTGCGGAGAATTCATGCACACACAGGAGCCCCAGATATGACAAAGTGATCGAAATTAAATCCCACTAATTCACCGATAGCTCCTTTAGAGCGTGAGTCAGCAAGGCCTGCTGGCCGATGCCCCTGCAGAAAGTGGAATGGCTGTTTCAGTGAAAAGAGCTGTTGTGCTGGCATATGCTCTTATGCACAGGAATCCTGAAAACTGGGGAGATCATGAGGGCATCATGGGGATGTGGATGTGGGTTTTTCAGGGAGAAAACATCTGGTTATTGCTCTTTCTCTCTCTCTGGCCTGTGTGCTTACTGTATTTGTGTGTGTTAGGGCTTGCTTGTTTGTGTGTCTGTCTCTGCTGTTCCTGTCTAACTTTGTGTGCCTCATCCAATTACATTAACGGGCCTAATGACCATGTATTGCTGTCTCTGTCTTTCTGGATGTCGTTCTCATCATTTACCCCATATTACGCTCATTCCCCTTATATCTGTATATCTGACTCCTCTCCCTTCAGTGACATGGCATTGGATTTGGTGGCCTGGCGTCACTGCTGAGTAATTCAGTTTGGAAGTTTAGTAGGATGCCCAGAAATCCGTAAGCCATTATTAAATTTCTGTTGGAAGGG
>OOFE01022209.1:30538-44448 GCA_900323365.1 Monocentris japonica | reverse complement strand
GGGGGGGGGTTGTTAGTAGCACTACAGGACAGAGACATGCATGTTATTATTACTTGGGTCATAGCTGGAGTAGCTACATATCATGCACCCACACACACACACACACACACACACACACACACACACACACACACACACACACACACACACAGAGCTTCTTTGCTGAATGTGAATGTATGAAGGAGCTGTTGGAACTATTCTTTAGATTTCTATTCCATGCCTGACGCTGATGTTAGTGAGTAGGTAATTTATCTTTCACTGATGAAAGTATGAGGGTCAGGCAGATAGATAGATAGATAGATAGATAGATAGATAGATAGATAGATAGATAGATACAGTACAGCCTAACACTATTCTTGTCTTCAACAGGCTGTGTTAAGGGTCCTATGTGAGTTTGTGAGGCAGAGATGAGTCTGACTTCCTGGTTCCTGGTGAGTGACGGGGGGACGCGCCATCGTCTCCCCAGGGAGATGATCTTCGTGGGACGGGATGACTGTGAGCTCATGCTGCAGGTACAGTAACGCCACTGGGCACAAGCTCTAACCTTTCATTCTTCATCTGGCCGGATTATTGTCTGAGGCACTGGAGATTAGTGTGGATTACAGTGATTGACTGGATTTTGTGTGATATAGTCCCGCAGTGTGGACAAACAGCACGCTGTCATCAACTATGAGCCAACTATGGACGAGCACAAAGTTAAGGACCTGGGTAGCTTGAATGGGGTGAGTGTTATATTTCTAGTAATACATGTCTTACTTTATCTATTTAACGCTTAGAAACACCATAATATTTTAGCAAAGTGGTCATTTTAGCTATACAGTATATAGATGATGCAATCTGTAAAATGGTATCAGTGTTATCATTAACAAGCACTTAAGTTACATATCTGTTTAAAAAAATAGCATAATTTGTTTTATTTTTTGTGCTGGCAAGAGTAAGGTGACACTTTTTTTTCAAATGGTAGATATTTGTAACAAACTCTTCACATATTGTTCATAACCATAATCTGCTTTTGCTCACAGACGTTTGTCAATGATGTCAGAATACAGGAGCAAATGTATGTCACGCTGAAAATTGACGACAAATTGAGGTTTGGATACGATATCCTTTGAATATGGTATTCATGTGTCAAACATCTTATTATCGATCAAATCCAGTGTCATGCATCACACGGTTAGTTTGTGGAAACAATACTGTAACTGTATCTGTTCTTGAATAGCTTTGAGACCTCACTGTACCCTGCCTGCTACATAATAGATAAGGCTATCAGTGCGTGGTTCTGTTGCCTGCAAACAGCTCATCGTCCCTTTCCTTAACCTGCCTCACATACCAACCTGTTCACCGTGGTGCGAGCAGAGCTGCATGTTCCTGAGGAGGCACTCAAGGTTGGACAGCATGCTAAACATGTAGTGAAAAAGCAAGTAGCCGGTGGTGATATGCTAACAGACATATCACCAAAGAGCTCAGATGAAAAGCCCTTGTGATCTTTTTTTTGCATCAGCAACCTGATAGAGATTGAGTTCAGTCAAGGAGACCAAAGTGCTTTCTGCTACATTGGGCGATATACTACTTTTCAGGATTGATGAATATGCTCTGTGTTCAGAGCAAAGTGCCCTGGTAGCTTTAGAAAAGATAGGATTTCATCTTAATGTGCTACATGAAAGTTCTGCGGTATTATTCAGCATATTTCTTGAGCTGTACCCAATGATTGAGGCATACCCTTAAGTTCTTCAATAAACAACCCTAGGCTGCATGTCTATCTATTCAGCAGGGTTTGACAGTCCTGTTTACCCTTTGTCACACTAAACTCTCCTCGCTGGCGTTACTTGTCCTTATCTATCAGCACGAGAAGTTCAGCAGCCAGCTCCAGCTGAGCCAGAAGAAGCCTCCAGCGGGGGAATCCTCTAGATCAGAGGTCAAACTGTCTGAGGCAGCAGCAACAGCACCAATGTGTGAGGGGGCCACCGCCAAGCCCCCTGAGGCCAGCATTGGAGAGGATAAGATGACAGGTGAGAAAGCCCAAGGGTACAGCACAGAGGACACAGTTTATACTAAATGAGCATATGATGGTTCTGCTGCCACAATGTCCATACACATCATAGATGCACTGTAGGGCACAGAGCTACATTTTTTATCTATGGCCCACAATTTTTTTCACTAATTTCCAGATTTTCAGGATAGAATAGGATCATGATGGTTCGTTACATGCAAAAGTGGCTGGTTGGCTAAACAACTATGCCAGCCGCAGTCAAAATCTGCCAGCATTGGGCTCATCACTGGCGTTAATTTCCCACATTGCTTCCAACCTTTTTGTTGTGGTAAATGCAGCCATGCCATCCCCATATAAGATTAATTAATGACTTGTTTTTGTCAGGGGACGTAGCAGTGTTACAGAGGGGCACCCCCCTCTATGGCCAGCCTGCCTGGTGGGGGGATGGAGACACTGCTGACCAGCACTCTGGGAAACAGGATGGAAGGAGCCCAGACAGGAAGCAAGAAAAAGCTGAGACAGGTACCACTATGTATTATGATAGTTGAATTTCAATATTTTACTCATACTGTAGAATTGTAGGTACAGCATAGCACTGGGAAAAAACATTTTTCTCACTTCATATGGATCAAAATATTGGTGATACCCATACCTCTTCCACTACCACCACTTTGCTATTAGCTTCTTTGAATATATACTATGTTATGATAAATATCATTTTAGTACTTTCCTTAGGCTTAATAGATTTTATGACACTAACTAAATATCTTATAAATATCATGTATTAATATGCACAGATGGCAAAGTCCCCAAGAAGAGTGCAGAGGCCCCAAAGAACACCCTGCTAGGGGCCTCCAATCAGGAACCTAGCTACTTTGAGATCCCCACTAAGGATACCCACTCAGCGGGTAAAGTCACTGGCGAGGCCCCCTCCCAAGAAACAGGGGCTGGTGCTGCCTCTGCTACTGAGGCTGCCCATGGTCATGCCTCCTTCACCATTGAGTTTGACCCTGGGGCAACAGGCAAAGTGACTGTCAAAGATCGTGTGGCGAAGGTGGCACCAGAGACCAGGCCCCGCCCTAAGAGGGGCGTGGGAGAGGAGCTAAGTCCCCTTCAGACAGCCATGGTGGCAGCGGAGGTCAAAGTTGCCGATTGGTTGGCGCAGAATGAGCTGCCATTGGCTCTTAAAGAGACAGTTGCAGAGGATGATGGGGAAAGTGTGAAGAGTGATGTGCCTGTCCAACTGAGGAGTCTTAAAGGTGTGTGTATGTGCATATGCACTTCTTTTTCATAAATCATAGTTACTTTAAGCTGTGTTTGTTGCCTTACTTGTGTAGAGGCCAGATTGAGTTGAGTTGAGAAGTGATAAAAAAACTGATAGATAAAAACACACTGGGAAGAGATGCAATTTACTGATCTATGCAGGTGAGATAAAAAACAAAAGGATTATGAAAACACCTCGCCTCAAAACAATCAAAAGAAATAAACAAACAAAATAATCAATGATGACAGATAAGCTTAGTGTGTTTGAAGTACAATGAGACATAATTGCCAATAGCAGTCTATTCACACTGAAATTGTGTCAGTCATCCGTGGATCACTGAAACCCCTCAGCAGCACAACACAACATAATCACAGACTACTCCTACAGATGGGTGGTGGCCATTGGCTGTCAAACTATCATACCATTACCAAATAACCTTCACCACTCTCTCCCTGTCTGTCTGTCTCTCTCCATGCCTCTCTATAACTCCCCCTTTGTTCTCTTTATCTCTCTCTCTCCACCTTCTGCCCTACTCCTTTCCTGTCTGCCCCTCCCATGCCAGGCAGTAAACATGAGGATGGTACCCAGAGTGACTCAGAGAATGCCCTTGGAGAGCAGCGCAGGGCCGCTGTGCTGGAGGAGCGCTCGCAAGGGCTGTGGTGTGGCTCAGGTATGAAGATCAGAGAGGGCCGTGCTAACGTACCCGAGGGGCTCTTTGCAGAGGAGGACAGCCCTGCACGCCGTCGCAAGTCTTCAGCTTCCAAGATGGCGCCAGTGGGAGGTGAATTGGGGGAGAGGCGGCGAGGCTCAGCATCACATCAGCAGATTGGCCGTGATGAGTGCTATCAGCATGGAGATGACCATAGTGACAGAGGGACCTATACAATTGAGTTGGAGAATGGAGATCATGAGGAGGAGGAGGCTAGGAGAATGATTGACAAGGTGGGGAAATATTTGTTGGATCTGGATTTTACTCAGATTCTTTACACTGTACATAATTAGAATTTATTGTGCTTTGCCTTAAAAGCTACAATAATGCAACTTTTTGCCTTGGATCAGTGTAGTATACAGTTAGTCTTAGTCCCACCCTTCTCGGGCAAGTTCACGTCCCAACATTTGTCACACATCTTGATGAGCTGTCTACCTTGAAAAGACATCTAGCCTGAAGCTAAGTTAATCGGCATCTGTGAAGCCACCACAGGCATTAAAGAAACGGACAGAAAATGCAGACAATCTGCAACAATAAAAGCAATTAACGCAATGCCAATGTGAACCTGTTTTTGAGCAGGTATTGTCTGCCCCATGTTTAGCTTCAATGATCTTTCTTTTCTTACTACTTTCTGTCATGTTGTTGTTGCTCTGACTCCCCTGTGCTGTGGCTGCTAGCCTCACCTTGATAGCCACAACCCAGCTCACTGCTGGCTACGCCCCTGTGTATATTACAGGTGTTTGGTGTGGACGAGCAGCAGTCTATGTGTGTGTCCAGGATGGGGGTTGCTGACCACCACAGGGACAGGCTTACTTCTCAGAGGTCTGGCACAAGGGACAGAGGCAAACCTGGACGGATGGAGACAGAGGTGCATATGCTATGTCACCAACACTGATTCACTGCTGAGTATAATGGTTAAAAACTCCTTTTGATGCTTTGAGTTCTGGTCAAAGAACTTTCTGGTACTGCATGCAGACAGCTTCTAAGAATACGTGCAGTGATCTCGGATGTCTTGTCATTGATATTAGGCAAACTAGTCCCAGATAAACACTCATATTCTAAGATTTATTTGGGCCCCTAGAACTTCAAATTTATAAAATACATCTTTTCATGCTTATGCTGTAGTGTTGCGGCATGTTCCATGTCTCTTTTCCTGAAACCCTGCTGATTCAGACCAATCAAAACCGTCTAAGATTTAGATTTGATCAGGTTTGGACTGTGGTCTCTTAGTTAATACTGTAGTACTAGTTTATCTCCTATATCCCCTGTGCTGTCTTGTCCAGGTCCTGTCAGAGGAACTGGTGGTGGGGGGGCCACGCTGGGTGTCTCAGTGGGCTACTCTAGCTGCCAGTCACATTAGGACAGACCCTGAGGGATCAGGGGGGGAGAGCCACATCTTGGTCACCGAAGACAGAGGTACTTATCTCGGCTCTGGTCTGAACAAGAATGGCATTTAGATAGTGAAATTTTGGTTGGATTTGGCTTATTTGAAACAGACTGATCGAAACATGTTTATATGCTGTTCAGAATTTGAAGAGATGAATTATTCTCCTGTAAGACGTGGGTGATATGAAATAGACATCCATATAATGCACACAGTAAATATGACTAACAATGGAGACACGCTTGACTAATAATAGAGTCTTTCTCTCCTTCCAGCTGAAATCAGTGAGTCCAGCTACTCAGCCTCCTTGGCCTCTTCTGGCTACACAGAGCGTAAGAAGAGAAGCCTACCCCAGCTGCCCGGTGAGGAGCTAGCCCTGGGAAGGAGGGCCCCAGGCTCAGGCCTACGTACAGATATGGGGGAGAAACAGGACACAGAGCTACAGGAGAAAGAGAAGCAGGAGGAAAAGATGACCAGGGGGAAAAATCGGCCTGGTCATGGCACTGGTGTGGGTAGCCAACGGGGAAGCCCCCACCGCTCCTCTCCAGCCAAGTCGCAGGACAGTGGTGGAGGGAGAGCAGGCCAGCCAGGTATGATGGCCAAGCTCCCCCCTCGGCCACTGAGCAGTGGAGAGAAGAGAATGGAGGAGGCACGGAGGAGAAAGAGGGAGGAAGAGAAGGCCAGGGAAAACAGTGGAAAACCATTGCTGAGGCAGGAGAGTTTTACTGTGGAGAGACCCAGCTCCAATGTGCCCATTGAGCTCATACCACGCATTGATGGGCACGCAGGCAACAGAACTCAGACCAAGGAGGCTGGCATTGACAGTGCAATACTGCAGAAAGATTCTGAGGCAGTGGCAGCTTTTTTAGAGACAACTGTATCAGACCAAGGTGATCCACCAAGTCAGTCCATTGAGGGTTCCCTGTCACCGGAGTCAGACGTGGACACAACCAGCACAGTAAGCCAGGCAGATGGAGGGAGGAAAGTAGTCCAGAAACGCCGAACTCTTGCAGGACAACAGAAGGAGAGGACGGTGGTGTGCTCATCCACCAAAGGTCCTGCTGTGGGCCGAGAGACCCATGATAAGAGGGTCAAGACCAGGGCATCTGCCCCTCAGCAGCCCAGCCGCCCCTGGACTTCCCTGGACCTCACTGATGATGATGTCAACTCCAACTCCCTCCTCTCTGACTCCCACCCCACCTCCACCCAGGAATCCAAAGGCTCACATGCCAGAGCCCAGACAGGGAGCACAACAGTGGGGGCCAGCACTAAGTCTAGTCGGGCTAAGATCACCCAGACTGCCTCCTCTCCAGCCACCGCTAGCTCCAGTAAACCCTCCACTGCTCCCAAGCCCAGGCCCACCAGAGCATCCCTACTTAGGCGAGCCCGTCTGGGGGACTCTTCAGACACAGAACCAGCCGACCTGGACCGGATGTCAGTAGCCTCTGAGGCCTCTACAGCTAGCTCCACATCCAGGACAGGGATGGTCCGAAGGGGTATGTCCAGGATAGAGGCTCTGGCACAGCCTAGGAGACCTAGGGTGGGCTCCCCCTCAGCCCAGAGTGACTCTGAGGCCACTGTGACCAGGAGTAGGGGCCTGGGGGCTCGAAGTGTGGCAGGAGACTATGTCATCAGACAAGGGCTGAGAGGGTCCAATGTGACCTCTGTACCTAGAGCCAGGGCTAACAGCGCCTCCAAGCTGCCTGACAAGGGTAAAGGCACCTCCTCCTATGGGCACCTTACACCTGCATGTAAGTAATTATTTTTCCTACATCACACAATATATTTTGATGTTCATGAACAATGAAAATAAAACTACCCATTACTTTCTCTTAAAAATTAACATTCAGTTCTGCGCAAAGAGTTCACCATGCACATTACCCCACTAACTTCGACTACCATTCTTTGTTAACCATAGCCAGCACTCGGTGGCGCCGCATTCCTGTGGAGTATGCCTCCACCTCAGAGGACGAGTATGGCTCAAACCGGCATACATCCAAGCAGGGCCACACACGGCCCTTCCCTTCTACTCGAGTAGCCCAGCTAGGAGGTTCAGCCCCAACAACCCCTAGTCCTGGGGGCCTGGCTGCCCTGAGGCAACAGGGCAGGGAACAGGATGAGTATATGAGAGACTGGACAGCGCACAGCGAGGAGATAGCCAGGTAGGTGGCAGGCACACTGCTGGGGTTAGAGAGAAGTGATGAGTCATGTTAAAACAGTATTCAGACATGCTTCCGTTGGCTTGTGTATGTATCAAGTCAAGAACTTTATTTGTCACATACACATACAGGATGTGTAGTGAAATGAAATGTATGTGGTTGTTATTGCATTTTGGGAAATTATTTATTGTTTGGTAAATTCACTGTTCAGTGCATTCAATTTAATTGTTATGACTTCTTGTATGATTTTAAATGTGATTATTTTATATATTATTCTCATATGATTTCTTCAGATAAAACAGTGATAGCACTGTATTTGTGTTTGTGCGTCAGAATTAGCCAAGACCTAGCCAAAGACCTAGCCATGCTCGCCAGAGAGATCCATGATGTGGCGGGAGAGATCGACTCAGTCAGCCCTGCAGCCACCGACCCTGGAGCTCTGGTACTCTCATCACATTACACAGGGAATGAATGACCATGCAAATCATAAGAAATGCATGGGCTCTCTATCTGCAGTATGAAATGACAAGATTATGTTTCTGATTTGTCTATGGCCACCCAAATAAAATGTGTGTTTGGTGATACAGAGACTAATAACAGAATCAAATGATGCAGCTTGTCTCAAGTACTGTTGTCTCCATTCATACAGTTTTGAATAAGAAACAAGAACAGGAACAAGTGACCTCATATGTGTGCTTTCAAACATGCTGAAATAACATTCTTATAATTTCTGCTGTAGTTGGAGGAGCGTGTCTTTGATGACAGCTTGGAGCTGGGTGGGCCCTCCACAGAACACAGCAGCATTCTGGGAACCAACGGGCAGCAAGTGGAGCTCCGACCACGTGGCTGTAATGGACAGGGGTCCCGTTCCATCCGCCGACAGACCTGGAACAGAGATGATGTGAGTCGCTGATTTAAAATCAACACACTCAATCTTTGAAATGTACAGGCACTGCGTCCACTTAAGGGCTATTCCACATATTTTAAAAATCCATATATGTTATTCTTATGGCTTAAGTCTTTCTGAACATGAACAACTTTCTCATAGCTAGAAACCATAGAACCTAAAACCTAATATGAGATGTACAAAGTGGAGCTGCTCCACATTAAAGGAGTCTGACTTTTGTAAGTTATATGTAGTTAGTTGGGATTCCATTCCAAAATAGCTTTATATCATAGTAGTGACATCCAAACCAGGGAATGTACCAATTCTCCAGTTTATCTTCACCCCCCTCTCTTTTTGGTTAGTGGAGACAGTGGACTGAATAATGAAATATCGAGCAAGTTCCTCAAAGGACTAACTATCTGTGTTTCACATGTTTTATTATCAAAGTGAGCTTGGACAATAATGCAGGTTGATAGTATTTTCCTGTCAGAACATAGCCTGTTGTGCAACTATATCAAAAAAATTAATGATTTTTAGATTTGATCCTACTCTACCTGAGCATGTGATTATTGATCAGTCTGTACTAATGTGTGCCACTAGAGGGTGCTCCCTTTATCTTTATGTCAAGCCAGGCACTGAAAAGTTTCATCCATGTCAGATACCTGAAAATGACTCTCACTAGCTTTATTGTTTTCAGCTCTGCTGTCTAAATTTACACTATCTGCATGTCCCAGTTATTGTACCATTGATGACTAAAAATGACCATGTTGTGTTGTCTTTATGTCACCCTTCAGACGGAACTAGACAGTTTACTGCTAGCATCTGTGAGTCAACTCTCAGCTCGGATACGCCAATCTGTTGACAAAACAGCAGGCAAAATCAGGTGAGCATCATGCTACGTCACTATCATATAAATGGAAGAGATGTGCTCTTTTTAAACTTGTTTTATGTTCTGGGTACCACACATGCTATAGTCAGAAAAGGCCAAATGCAGGGTAGAAAAACTGGAATATAAAATCAGTTAATATTCCTATAGTCTGTATTTTATGTTGGCCAATTAACACAATTTACGTGGCACAAGGTTACAGTGACAACCTGCCACATATCTCCCCCATTTTTCATCAGATGACAAATCACATGCCTGAAATCACTTTCACACTCACTAAATACTTCTATCAAGATCTGTATTAAATATGTTTTAATGTATTTTCACCTCTTTTTTTCTCTTTTCAACGTTTTTCTCTAGGATCCTATTCAAGGATAAAGAACGAAAATGGGATGATATTGAGAACAAACTGCAGGCAGAGCATGACTCCTTACTACTCAAGAGCTCCAACAAGGTGATGATTGAGTTTGCTACGGTAGCTCTGACACACACCTTCACACTTTGACTTCCTCACCTACTGAAGACAGGTGAAATAGACGAGGTAGAAACAAAGTCTTATTTTTTTCTTATTTTCGGGAGGGTGAGGATTGCAGTACAGACTGAAAATGTAAGGGTGATAAAAAGTGCCTGTCCATTTTAAAATCATGCCTGAAAGATGCTGTGGCATGAATCATACCTGCTGAGGCCCAGCTAGTTCACAGCTGTTGCAGAAACCCTAAAGAGGGTGGCAGGAGAGCGCGTGAGTGTGTGTGTGGGGGTATGATTGTAAATTCTGCCTTAATAACTGATATTTGCTGAAGTATTGGGAAAAAGACTAATGGCTAGAGGTCATTCAGAACCAGAAATGGACAGCCACATTGACATATGCCAACTGTGAAGCATTTCAATATAGTCATCAGACATAGGACTTTTAGGGAGGTTTCAATCAGCGTAATGTTTGTTTGTTGAAAGGAGTTTGGCGTTACCTTAGCATTAATTAATATAAAACCCTCCGCTCCTGAAAGGCAATTTCTATGGCTACAGTAATGAAATAGTGTGCCTTGGAATGGTAATCCATTAGCTTTTCAAACATATGATTAATGTGATACAGCCTGTAATATGTTCTCTTGGTCTCTCTCTCTGTCTAGTCCGAGTACAAACTACAACATATCTTCTTATTTACAATCATAGTGAGTGCTGACATTAGAGCATTATGACCCTGTGGGGATTGAAGCAAAGACACTTTACTTGCACAGCCCATCCTATGTCATTTAGATTCCTCTGTTTCAACTCCTATTTGGCAGGAGAGAGCACACTAGTTAGGTTTGATTTGTTGGAGAGAAAAGACTTATGAGCCGTTGCTGCAGGCACAAAGCGTAAGTCCAAAAACTACTGCCTCTCTCAGGGACAAGGTCATAAATTCAGTGTTTAACTCAGAGTCTGGCCTCAAGCAACCCGTGAAGAGTCTCCGGTCTCATAAAGCAAAGAGGGTAACAGAAGCGAATCTTGTTTATTGATCTGTTGTTATGAACATGTACTTGCTTGATCATGTCCTTGACCAGGCTTCTCTTAAGTGTTTAAGAGTTTAACTTTTCATTTACTTATGTTTCTTAACAGGAGATTTCCACCATCCTTCAAGACCTGAAGAGGGTGGAAAGACAAATGCTCGGTATGGATTTGATGCTTCCTTGTTTGCTTTTGTAACAAAAACAACTCCCCAAGTAGTACAGTCTTCACCAATCAGCATGCATTTGTCATCAAAACCAATTAAGATATATGAAATTACAAGCACTTGTACTCTTGTGTGTATATAATTGTGTCTCAACACCAAACTCTTATTCTGCTCCCATCTGACAGTCATTGACGTGATGGTGGACCCAGACGGTACTCTGGATGTCCTGTCCAACCTGGGCCTGACCAGCCCTCTTGCGGCTGACCAAAAGATCAGTCCTGGGGCTCAGCAGGGGGCTGCAGGCCTCTTCTCTGGAGCAGAAACTCGGTCCAACACACTGGCAGCTCCCAACACTGACGGAAACTCAACAGAGCACC
Source organism: Monocentris japonica (assembly GCA_900323365.1). Classification (NCBI taxonomy): domain Eukaryota; kingdom Metazoa; phylum Chordata; class Actinopteri; order Trachichthyiformes; family Monocentridae; genus Monocentris; species Monocentris japonica. The sequence goes on along the minus strand of OOFE01022209.1, from coordinate 33,142 downwards.
GTGGACCTTCAGACCACGCAGAAGTGGCAGAACGAGACCCAGGCCTCGTGTGAACAGCCTGGAACAGAGCTCTGGATCCCATAATTGATCTACCTGAGGTTTAGATCACAACAAAAACCCTGGGATCAATGGAAGCATCCTCAAGTCCTTGGGAGCAGATGTAGGAGAGATCAAACTGAATCATGTTGGAACTTGGTATTGGTCATTGTGAGATAAATGGGATATCAAATATATGAAACCAATGAAGTGTTATTTTAGTGGCTTATGAAGGAGTTATGACAATAATATACAGTAACCAGTCTATGTTTTGTGTTGCAGTGCATTGTCATTATCCATTATTCTTGAAAACCAGAATAAATGTACAAGAGAGATCATCATATAACAGGACTTAATGTTGAAGATATGTTTTCCAAATTCATATCAGGGTGGATATTGCAACTCATATCATTCTTTTGTTGTATTCTCTAACTTTTACAAAAAGTAAAGTCTGACAAAGCCATGAAGTCTATCAGACTGATAAGCTTGTCAACCAGCTGACTAACCTCTATACAGAAGCCCAATGCAGAAACTGAAAGTAGAAGTGTGTCACTGTGTCAAAAAAAACAAAGACTTCAGCAGAGGTGTTCTTCAAATATTCTGCCATAGCATCATTTGTTAAAAAAAAAAAAAATGTGTTGGCCTGTTGCAATTGCACTTCCCGAGCTTGTTTCAATATTGATTTTCCCATTAGAAAATTACTTATTTATTTGTTGGGAAATTAATAGGGTATGTACAGTATGTATCTACATAAATGTTTATGATAGTTAAATAGAAAACTTCCATCCATGCCTTTTTCTTGTGGTGGTATGTCAATTGAAACTAGTGTATCAAAGATAGACCATGTGTAGTAGCAGAAACTACTAAATGAAATGTAGCTCCCAGAAAGGCTTTCCTCTTCCAAGTGTATTTTGTCACAAGTGCCCAGTATCAAACTATCATTGTTGGAGATCTGAGAAGCTACAGTGTTTATGAGATGGTGGGGAAAAGGAAATTTTGTTTCTTTGCACATTTCAAAGCTGATATATGTTATTATTCATCATTGAGGGACCGGGACATGGTGATGGTGTGCCCCTGTGAATGCTCATTGGCCACTAACATGTTGATGTCCTCAACCAAAAAGAAACCAGGGTTCGAAGTAAGTTTCTGTAGACGATTGGTTTGTCTAATTATTTTCTGAACCATCATCGACAGGGGCTACCTCTAAGTCCTCAGACTGCATTTTATTGTAAATGAAGCAATGAAATGAAAGGACTGTAATGACTGTAGTTTTTTCAACCTGCCATGTCTTGCCTCATACCAATGTTTACACATGAATGTAACCTGATCAGAACTGTTGAAATATTTCAGCCAAAACAACTTTAATAAAGATTAATAATAGCATTTTGTGCTCAGCACTTACTTTGTCTTTAATTGTGCTTGAGAATTTGGAGAATTTTTGTTTGAATGTTTTGTATAAAGTTTTTCTTTATAATGATGTTAAGTTAAATGTTGATTTTGCAAATACCTATGTATTGTATGTCTCATTTCCAATAAAATGCATGATAATCATGAGCTATTTTGTTTATTTCTTTTTTTACAGAATTTCCACAATTGCACAGTTTAAGTTCATATGTTGCAGAAAATATTTTGATTGTACATCATGAGAAAACAAGTGGATACCAGAAGATACCAGATAAGATTTGAGATCAAACATAATTCCCTCTTGTTCTGAGAGGAAACGTGATTATTACCTCTGCCAAGGAGGTTACGTTTTCACCGCTGTTTGATTGTCTGACAAACACCCCTGTGTGTTTGATTTCCTCCATTAGACAATTATTACTAACAGTGATAGAGACTTGATTCCAAATCCTAAAGGTATGTTTGCAGGGTTAAGAAATCAATTTAACTTAAAATTGAAGTAATAGGAATGATGTGGTTGTGTGTAACAGCACAGGTTTGTGCTCTCCAAGTGTCTTCTAGTTCCACTGAGGACTTCCAGCCAACATTCCACTACTTCCTTTACATTGCCCATTCGAAAAATCCCTTGGGCTTCCAGCAGTGACAGCCATGCCTTCTAGGTCCTTCCACCACACTCCACCCCAATGTTCTCCACTGCCTGGCCTCTTTTAGTCATTGCAGAGGCTATCAAATAGGACAAATTGGTTTTTAGGGGCCACTGTACGACTAATTGTGTGTCTCAAGATATTCTGCTCCACTTCCTTTAATCCTAAAAGCTGTGTCAGGGTTTTGCTCCCCTGCGAACAAGGTTCAGGTTCCCTGTAGGCTTTGTTACTGTACTATCATTGCATTTATTGTATGAGAATAAAATGTTCATATCAATGTAGTTTTCATGTTAGTCTGGAGTTCTTTAACTGTAAAAATGAAAACGCTAATTTTGTGTTATTATGTGTTTATGTGTGGAAAATTATGTGAGATTATAGACCGACTAAAATGTGCTGCACAGCATGCACTATTTAGTGGAATTTGAGCTGCCTTTGATTTATAACCTATGCGACCTCAAATTGAATAAACTGTGTGCAGGGCAGTTACATATTCACTGATGGACCATCAGGGCGTTGGGGGGGG
>OOFE01022209.1:0-14400 GCA_900323365.1 Monocentris japonica | reverse complement strand
GGGGGGGCTTGGCGACAGATGCCTTTGCAGCAGAAGACCAAGGTTGTGCGCGTGGTATTGCGGGGGAAATACGGATGGAATTCTTTTTAACTACTGACTTAGCGACATTTAAACTGACTGCGCCATTCCAAATCACACGACGGGGTGAGTGAAGTTGTTGGTTAGAGACGCCGACAATCTAACGCAGTGTCGCTGCAGCTGTAAGAGGCAAATCTCAACTAGTTTTATATGGGATGGGATGGGATGCGATGGCGCCCTAAATGGTGCACTCCTGCAATGCTTCAATGCTTTATCACGTAAATGCGTCGGTGTGACTGAAAGAGCTGGAAAGTTTTGCTGAGGATAATCAAGCACAACGCTGATAAAGATGGAGAGTGGAGTTTTTCTACCCTGTCTGGATCAATTCATGCTGAGTCCGCTTGTCACTTGGGTGAGGAATGCAGTGAGATTGATTCACTACGCTGCCACTGATTTTGTTAACCTCAGTTATACTTAAATTGTCCCTTTTCACCACTCATTGTGTAATCTCTTTGTTATTTAGGTGAAGACATTTGTGCCACATGATGGAGGCATGCAATTGGACCTTTTGGAATTATTGGATGGAGTCTTTTTGAATGAGATTATGACCCAAATGTAAGTTATGGCTCAATGTGCTAGATGTAGTCTGCATTTCAATTCCCACATTTCCTGTCCCTTCATCCCCAATCCCAAATGTGTGACCAGTGTGCAGGTGGATATTCATATTAGCAGCCAATGTCCTGCTCCATGTTATCGACACTGACTGTAGCCCACTGTAGGCCTACTATATAGGATCTATCATTAAGTTATCACTGAGGTTTTAAGTAACTAACTATCCATGTGATATGTTACTATTTATTAACAGTAAGGCTATGATGACTTAGTTGGAATAAATTTGTTGTACTTGAATATCAGAGATACTACACTTGTGAACTCTGTTGGGTCAAAAGGAGTCATCCTAAAAACAACATTCAGTGGATTTTGAGAATGAAGGATTATTTTCTATAGCAGCTGTTGCTGATACAGTATCTAGCCTTTGCTGAGATTCTTAACCAGTCAGTGCCTAACAACAGTACTGTCTTGGTCACCCTGCAGTTATAAAGGGGATCATTGTAGTCTGCAGTAGTCTTTAAAGTACAACTTCCTCATGAGTTCCAGGTTAGGATTTCCTATAAAAAATAAGTTAGCATGAATTGACTTGGGTAAAGATACATAAAGAGACTAGAACTGGGCTAGGATGTAGTGGTTATGTTTGGAAATGCCAAACCATGACAGACATCATACATGTCTTCAAGACACTACTTAAGAGATTATGATTTGGGTGCCTTATGTTCCAAGGGAATTATCATCACCCCTCACAACACTAACCGATGGTCTTCTGGCAGTCTGCAATATGACAAAGGATGTTGGGAGCTCTTAGGGTGCTAGAGACTGTGGACCGCCCATGAGGATAGCTGTGATATCCAGGAAGTAGTTATATGACTAGGGGATACTCCAGACACTCAAGGCATCATCGTAACTGTGTTGGCATTATTTTAGTTTGGGAGCCCATTGAAGAAACAGAAAAAATGATGGTTCAATGCTCTTGAGGATAATGCTGTCTGGCCACCCCAAGTCTACAGTATCCATTCATCCCCCTCATCCCCCAGGGTCACAATAACCAGCTTTGAATGAAAAACAATTCTGTGCTGAGGGGAGGAGAGGTTGGGGGGGGCGGGGGTAATCTCCTGGATTGGGAGACCCTCTGGGATTAGGACCTTGTTGCTGGTGTTTAGTTGCAGTGGGACACAGATGGTAGGCCAGTGGAGAAACAGGACAAACAGAGGCACAGATATAGCACAGAGATGGAGAGAGGCAGACTGACTAACAAACTGATGCACTCTTTCTCTCTATCACTCCCCCCCCCCCCTCTCTCTGTCTCTCTCTCCTGTAGAAATAGCTCACCTCCCTGGCCAGGCTGAACAAGTGTTTGTGCCAAACAAACTATGTCAAAGCATGACATCAGTAGATTAGTTGACAGATCTAGGTTCAGGCTTAGAGAGATTTTTTTTAACTCAGTGGGTTTGACACTCATTTGAAATGGTTGGGTAACCCACATCACTGCACTGAGGCCCATGGATGATTTACCATAACACAAATCAGCTATGTGACACTCACATTCTGGCGTACAATTCTACCCCAGACTCTAGTAGGCCAACATCAACAGCCTATGAATTCAGATGAGATTTTTTTCTGGTTATTTGGGTGGAAAGTCTGCTGCTACCCCATTTTGCTGTGAGCACACAATCCAATCGGTGGCCCAAAGGAATGACGTCACACAGGCTAAAGTTAGAAATGAATAGAAACTGTTTTTATGGGGATCCTTAAGCCAAGACTTTAAACAGGTTGCACTGCTATAGCCTCCTCCCACCCCATTCCCTTGACAACCAGTTGTGTGTTTGAGAACAGAAGTGTAGAGTAAAATGCCTTCATGGTACCTTCTGTCTTCAGAAATCCCTCAGCTACACTACAGGGTGTCAACAAGGTGAAAAGTGATCCGAGTCAGAGGATCCAGAACCTGAGCCTCCTTGTCCGTCAAATCAAGACGTATTATCTGGTGAGTTGCAGTAAAATGGGATATTGCTCTCTCTCTCTCTCTACATAAGATTATGATACCAGAACATGTGACATGGATTTCTAAATCAAACTTCAACATGCGTAATCACACACACATACATGCACACACAGCATAGTCCGTAGCACATCTGTCCCAAAACCACAGCTCCAGCTTGCTAGCAGATCATCTGGCTCCTCTTAAGATTCGTGCCCTAAATATCAGCCATGTAAACATCTGTGCAAGCCGTCACCAGCTAGCCACAGTAAAGCTGCAGTCAGACACACAGCCAGAGCTTTACAGTGACCCATTTGAAGTCACGGGATTCTCGGGCAGAGGGCACTGCTGTTGAACCTGGGATTTTCTCTCTGTGCAGAACTGTTTTAGTAATTAAGCACAATTTGAGCTTAAAGTCGCTACATGTATTAAGCTCAGGAGAAAAGAAATTTGACTGAGGACAGGAGAGTTGGGGTCTTCAGAATAGTGTAGTGATGGAGTGATGTCTTTTTATCATTTCTGGATAAACAAAACAAAATCCTGATGCAGCACAAGCAATCACAGAACAATTTCTGTAGTCTGCTTCTCATTTCTTGTGGAAGTGCGACAGGTAGAGAACTTCGGTAGACTTCATTCTAATCTCAGTTAACTGGGTGAGCCACGTAATGACTTAATAACTAGGAAAAGAGATATAATCCAATCGTACCTAACTCTTGCTTAGCCAAAATAAATGAAGAAACATGAGCAAAATCTCTTCAGACTCTATGCAGCTCTTGAAGACTAATGCAGCTCTTTCTGGAATAGACTGCCATTGTCTAAAATAATAGGTGCAGAAACCTCCTCAAGTAGAGATGCAGGTCCCCCCTTGTATCTTACAAATATAATATAGCTACAACTGGCATTTGGTCTAACAAGTCTGACAGGAGTTCATGTGAGAAATCTACTGCAACAGCTTGTATCCCCTTTTAGAATGAATTTTCAGATCTAATTTTGCATCCTGTTCCGTGCATCGAGCAACATTCCTTATCTACATTCTCTGTAATAAGGCTAGAGACTTGCCCTAAGCACTACACTCCACAATCAAACATAAGCTGGGAAAGGAAGGGAAACTGGGAAAGCCATTCCAGTGAGTTGAACAGTCCCTAATGGTAATAGGGTGGCAGTCGCTGGAAAATGTGACTGTTGGTGCAGCCTAGGCTTTATTGCATGAAAGGCTAAATGGCCCTAGTCAACTGCAGTTTTCTTCTCACTCGGGAATTAGTAATAGTTTCCTGAACATAAGAGGGTCTCCATTTCTCATGAGGAACTATTAAGAATCATTATTACCCTGCACACACGTGTGCTTGCACACACACAGACACACACGAATACTGTACATACATGCACACACACGCGCACAGAGGCACACACACACACACCACACAGAGTCTGAAAGAGGGCTGAGTGGCCACGGTTTTGGGAGATTTCACCACTGCTCCCAGGAAACTGCCTCTGTCATTTAGCCATTCAGGTCACTTTTCATTTGTTGGCACATTTATTTAAGCGGCTGCTATGTGCTATACATACATGCATACCCTTTCCATTCAGATACCATTGGCTGCAAACCAAGAAGTGTTTTTGTTCTGTCCTCGTCTCGGTTGGTTGCAATGTGCTTATCTGCCTTTTCTCTACCGGCCTTCTCTCATCCCTCTCTTTTTCTCTTTCGCAGGATAATCTGAGACAGTTGATCATGATTCCTTTGCCCAACACGTCCCTGCTTGGCAAGACACCTTACTCTGGTATGCTTTTTTTTTAAAGGAGTCTCAAACAGAGAGCATTCTCTCTCTCTCTTGTAAATGACCAGTGGTTGAATAAAGTCTGTGTGCTGATGCCCAGTATGTGCAGCATTGATTTCCCATAGGCTACCTAAGAAGTCTAAGGTCGGGGGTGTGAGTAATTGACTAGGAAACTATGCTGCTTACTGTACTGTAAAGTGGACAGGTAATAGAAACAGCCTAAAGAGAAAATGAGTTTTATTCCAAAATTGGATATCCTTAACTACCCTGACAAAATGATTGCTCAGAACAAGCAACTTAAATCCATCCCGGAAGTTCTCAGTAGTTTAATCACTGAGTCTTATTTCAGATGATGATGAACTTATTTGTACTTCCCGCAGAACAAAGTCTGGAGGAGTTGAAGAAGCTGTTGCTGTTACTGTTGGGATGTGCTGTTCAGGTATACACTGGCCAACAATTTGAAGTTGGAGTTGTTATAGCTATCTGTGTGTGTGTGTGTGTGTGTGTGTGTGTGTGTGTGTGTGTGTGTGTGCATGCGTGTGTGTTTATGTGTGTGCGTGTGCGTGCTTGCTGGGGAGGTAGTGCTCATAGTGTGTGTTCTTCTACAGGTATGTATAGTCAATAGTACGACATTGTGGTGTCAAGTTTGTGTGCAGAATGACCCCTCTTTCACCCTGTGGCAGACGGCAGGGGGGCGGTTGAGGTATGGGCCGGATGCAGGGAGAACCAGTCCACCAGCCTGATTCTCTCCTGCATCCAGCCCACGCCTTTAGCAGGCCGCCCAGGAGCCAGGCTGCACAAGCTAATTTTTATCTTTTTACATCTTCATTTTCAGTGTGAGAAAAAAGAGGAGTACATCGAGAGGATCCAGACGCTTGACTTTGACACGAAAGCTGCCATAGCTGTACATATTCAGGAGGTATCTGATATTAAGTTATGCTTGTTAATCACTTACCGGTTAGCTGTGGAGCACATGCTAAAGGCGACCACGGCTAACAGTGAAACCTGAGCTCTGTAATGCCACAGTGTGAATAGCCTTGTTTATAGCTGTATCTGGCACGTGTGTAGAATAAGTTGAGCAGTGTCAATTAGTTAAGTGTTCATTAGTTTAACCTTTCATGTGACCTTCTCTGCTGGGGATGTCATGTGCGCTGAATATGTCACAAGAAAGTTTAATGTCAGTTGTATAGGATTTAGATTTCGGGAAGCAGACTACAGGTCACTCTTAGGACGACCCACTGATCACCCTCTTCATGTCGTGTGTAATGTTTCACTGGCATCACTTATTTAGCTTCAGGAATTCATTGGAAAAAAGAGAAAGTAGTGAAATCATATCACTGTCTGTGCCATTTTGGGACAAGACCTATCCCGCTGAGCAATTTTACATTGATTAGCTGTTTAAAAAATGTCTAAATGGTTTGTAGCGTCTAGGCTAAAATTAGGCTACACACATTACTGTTTGGTCTAAAACTGGGCAACACACAGCCAAAACAATCCAGGGCTATGCGAGAGCTAAAGCGTCGACGCAACATTGAAAAGATGTCTAGTGCTCAGTGGGATGTGAGGTTCCTTCTCCCGCTATATCTGTTTCTTCATATTTCAGTGTTCGCTCCTGTCTGACCCTGACTCTCTCCCTCTCGGTGCATACCAGTTAACCCACAGTCAGGACAATGTGCTGGACCTGCAGTGGCTTGAAGCCAGTGAGTTGCCCCCACATGAGCTGGAGGAAATGGCCAGGAACATGGCCCTGCACCTCAGACTACTGCTGGACCAGAGGGACACCCAGCTGGAGGTTTGTTTGATTGTTTTTTTGGCTTGTGTTTTAACCCCTATTGATTCTGGGAAACTTGGGAAATCCACATGCTGTTATTCAGTAACATCACATTCACACAGTTACACACATTGACACCTTTGTTCTGTTAGGCTCTGAGGAGCTCCACTGGAGCAGTTGGGGGTTAAGTGTCTTCCTTTCTGCAGACTATAGCAGAGCTGATGCAGGAAAGGGAGGGTGTGGTTAACCCGCTCAGTAGCCCATCCAACCCCCAGTCCGCCAGCTACTGTCCCAGCATGCAGCAGCAGCAGGCGGGGGCCCAGCAACACATGGCAGTGGAGCTGGCCGACTCCAAGGCCAAGATCAGACGACTCCGACAAGAGCTGTGAGTGCCGACTGAACAGTATTCAAATGTTATAGAGAAGAGCACAGAGCCGTTTTATGAGTTGTGTCACCAACAAAGAAAACAGAACACTTGTTCAACATACATCATATACCCAAATTGGAATTAAAGTTTATAGAATAACCCAACTGCTAGAAGTTGCACATTCCCACAGTAAATGTTTGTTGGGTTCAATATCGTCCCTTAGTGTGGAATGAGTTTCTCTGCAGGGTTTTTGCTGGTAAGGTAGCTGAGATAGCTGCTCTGGGGAATTGCCAGTAGAGACAGGGAGAAGAGAGAGTGACAGGGAAAAAGGGAGAGAGAGAGAGAGAAATGAAGCCTGATACTACAGGATAAGAGATGCCCAGAGGGAGTTTGGCCCACATTACTGCCTGCCTTGGCAAGATCCATGGCCATGCACTGCCACTGACCCACATTGGCTTTGCATTTCTACGCATACTGCATGCGCACTCACTCACACATATATATAAATACATGCACACACACACACACACACACACACACATACACACACTAACCTTGATCTGGTCAAGACCTCAATAGCCTGTCTGTTTTCCACCCCCATCTCATCTATTCTACTGTTCAAATTTGCCCGGATGTTCGTATTCGCTGACTCTTGCCTCTGAGCAAACACAATACCACATAAAGCCATCAAATATGACATGACTTTGCACTTTTGAATATCCCTGGCCTACTTGCCTTCTTCTCTCTATACCGTCCACCAGAGAGGAGAAGAGTGAGCAGATGCTGGACTGCAGACATGAGCTGGAGAACATGGAGTCGGAGCTGAAGAGGATCCAGCAGGAGGTTTGAATTGAGTAAAATAGCCAAGAACAAAATAAAATCCAGCTCCCTCTAACATTGACAGTGACCTCCTGACCTTTTTGCATCAGAGATTATACAGATTAATGTAGACTGTACTTTACTGCAGAGAAGGGATTAGTGACATTAAATTTAAACCTCTGTGCTCAGAGATACAACTAAAACTCCTATTAGTTCGTCCCAACAGGAGATCTCACATTGTATTCCATGTTTACGCCGTGTAGCTTATGTGGGCTGCACCAGTTAGCATGGTTAGATATTGCAAATAAATACTCAACATTGCCTAATTTACTTACTGAAAATAAACAAACACAAGTTCAGCATTGGTTGAATACAGATGTCAACATCATTCAAATATTATAACATTTACAGACCAAGACCAACTTGGTTGAAATGTTCACCACAATAAAAATTGGTCAAGCAAAAATGCTGTGCAGACCTGCATGTACTTTGATTTCTGCTATAAACTTTGCACCTGCACCAGAACTCCCAGTTGCTAGTGGACGCCCGTGCAGCCCGCACCTACCGAGACGAGCTGGATGCCCTGAGAGAGAGAGCCATCAAGGCAGACAAGCTGGAGAGTGACGTGGGACGCTACAGGGAGAAACTGCACAAGATGGAGTTCTTTAAGGCCAAAGTGGAGGTGAATGCACAGTTATAATCAAAAAACTTCATCAGTGAATTTTGAAACATGGATGTTAATAATGTAATCTTAATGCAATGTAATCTGGCATTAATACTAGTCAGATACTAATGAATTTCTAAATGATTTAGGATGGTTTATTTATCCCCCTGCTCAGTAAAAATCCAGCACTATCAGTATAACAAAACAGCTCTTTATCCTGAGTATGTCCTCATGTTCAGTTTTTAAAGAGTTAATGGTGTTTTGTTGTTTATTATTGATTATATTTTACACTTATCATCATACTTTTCATTTCATACAACAAGTGTAGCTCGAATTGCTCAAAGACAACAAACCTATACATCCTGAACAGCTAGTAACCAAATGGCAAAGGATGAGAAAAGGAACAAACAATTACAGATTCTGCAGTCAATTGGCATTTTGCAAGCTACAACTACCGAGCTAAAAACAACTTCAAAACACTTTCTAAAAATATCAGCAGTAATCCATGTGAGACAGGGTCATGTATCCAAAAAGTAATACTTTTTGGTAGTCGAGATATGTATTTCTAATAGTTTGCATGTGAAGATTCATACTTAAAGTTTTAATCTGTATACTAGAACTATATGTATAGAAATATAAAATGTGTTTTTGTGTGTCTCAGGAGCTGAAAGAGGATAATCGGGTGCTACAAGAGACCAAGGAGGTGCTGGAGGATCAGGTGGCAGGCTGGAGGGCACGCTCTGATAAACTCCACCAGCTGGAGAAGCACAGCCTGCTGCTTAAGGCCCGGTTCCATGACATGGAGCAGGTCAGACATCTGCACAGGAAGGATAGGATGCAATGCACTTATCGTATTCTGACCATGCAACAGAAGTCAGTTTGCAAAATGTTAACAAAAATTGGAGACACACTCATCACGGCTGGAGGCATTCCCAATGCTTTTTTAGCAACCTTGTAACCATTTCTTGTAGATAAAATAATCTTTTAAACCAGTGTTTTCTCTATTACCTCTGTATTCTCTGTTACTGTATCTCTGTCTTTCACAAACAAGAAAACAACTAAATCTAAATCCACATCTGTGTCTCCATTTTAGGAGAAGGAGGTGGGTCGGAGGCGCATAGAGGAGCTGCAGGAGGAGAACCTGGCTCTGTGTCTGGCGCAGAGGAGGAGCATGGAGGAGTCCCAGCACCTGGGCTGGGAGTTAGAGCAGCTCTCCAAGACCACAGAGAACACCCAGGGTAAGATTTGGTGATGGGATGGATGAATGGATGGATGGATGGATGGATGGATGGATGGATGGAAGGACACACGATGGATAGATAGCTGGACAGACAGATGGATGGATCCCTCCATCTATAAGTTCTACTTATCTACCTGAAAAACTGTCTTAGTCATCTGTCACTAGTATACTCATTCAAAATACAAGATTGGATGACTTGCTAATAGTATAATCTGCTTACATTTGATTCAATATTGATCATGCAATGTCTCAGTCTGTCAACCACAGGTTTTGACCTGCTTTGGATGGACAGTATATTGTCATGACGTGTTTGTATACAGGCCAACAGTCCCTGAGCGAGGAGGTGAGTGAGAGGACCCGCAGCCGGATGCTGAAGCTGGAGAAAGAGAACCAAAGCCTCCTCAGGACCATTCAGGAGCTCAGAGCCGCCTCTATTAACAGCCCACAACACAACCATAATGATGACCGTGTGTGCCAGGGGATCTGTAGCACCAATAGCTGTACCTCGTCAATAGAACAATCCTTGGAACAAACCTCTTACTCAGATTTAGAGAACAGTACCATTGCATTGCTATCCGGTACAATAACACAGCAAATGCTCAGTGGAAAGTCAAAATGCCAACAGCGACCCCACGCAGAAGAGATGGAGGGAGTTGAGAGTGAGACCCTCCTCGCACATGGTCCAGACCTTCATGATCAAGAGAAAGGACAGCTAGAGGACGGGGAGAGTGGGGAGCATCTGAAAGAACTGATGCCTGATCTGGAAGTATTAGAGAACAATCATAATAGGTTCTATTGTGTTCTTGGATCTTGTGATCATTCCCCTGGCTCAAAGATCAGCAGCTCCTACCGTGACAGCAACATCATGGGCCTGCCAACTCGGTCCTCATGTGCCAGCAAGCACACAGAGAGGCTGGAGGCCAAGTGCAGGGCGCTGGACACAGAGAATCAACGCCTGCAGGCTTCCTTTGACAACACTGGTAGGTTCTATTGTTTAAATAGACATCAACAAATCAATAGATTGTTCAGTCATTTAGTTAAGTAATTACTGACTCCCTCACACACTCACCTCACTCACTCATCAGTTCACTTACTCTTTCTACCTCCTTCGTCACCTCTTTAGACCGAAAGCTCCAGCACCTGGAGGCAGAGGTTCAGGAGCTGGAGGCTGAGAACCACAGTCTGCAGGCAACTCTGGAGAAGCTTCGTATCTCCTCACGACGCCTGGAGCAGCTGGAGATGGAGAAGCAGAGCCTTGAGCAGGAGAGCTCAACCCTGGAGAAAGACAAGAGGCAGCTGGAGAAAGAGAATCGAAGACTCCGCCAGCAGGTAGGTTGGTGGCGGTGGGTGGTGGCGCGAGGTGGCAGGTGCTGATCTAAGGTGGAACATTGCCCTCTTCCATTATTTCAGTGACCAAAATGCTTTCTGAAAGTAGTTGGTGCACTGTTTCAGTATTGTGTCTGCTATTGTGTCTGAGATGTTATCTATGCCTCGTTCACTCCTGGCAAGTAGAATATGTGTTTGTGTTTGTGTTATTATGTGTTTCTGAAAGGACAAAATACAAAAGTAGACCCAAGGAAGTGTTGTTCAAAAAAAGTTCCAAATGGTTGAATAAAATGACTACTATTCTACTCTCCTCTGTCTCAGGCTGAAATCCAAGAGGCCACCTTGGACAACAGTAATGTCCGTATGGCCAGCCTGGAAAGGGAGATGCGATTCCTAGGAAAGGAGGTGGAGGAGTTGAGGGAGACTGCTGAGAGGGTCAAAGGCCTGGAGAGGGACAACAGGGAACTGGCCAAGCAAGCTGCTATTGACCAGAGGACCCTCGCCACCCTCAGAGAGGCAGGGGGCTTATTTTTACTAAATGATGAGTTGGCGTACCCTAAAACTTCATTGATATGTCAGTTTTCAACCTTTTACCTTAACACCAAAGTCCAAAACAAGATATTACCATCAGATACTATGCATTGGGAATTGTACCCTGACCTTAAAGGAACAGTTCCTCACCACCATGTCAGTTGAATGTCCATTGAAGTTTGCCCAACCACCAAACACACGGCGAATTAGTCGTCGCAGTTCCATCCAAGCCTTCTTCCAAACATGAAACATCTGAACAGATTTTGTTTGTTCAGAGTTCCACAAAGGAGATAAACTGATAAAATGACCATCAAATTACTCTAAACAACCTGTGCAGCATAATCCAAGTCTACTGTACACTTGTAGGAGTTGGTGAATGAGAAGCTGAGGACCCAGCAGAGGGACAACGAACTTGAGAGGCTGACACATGACCTGGAGATGAGGGTCCTGAACCAGGACAACATGCAACAGCCTGACCATGAGGCTCCAGACAACAGGTACTTCAATACAACTATTCCCTAAGACAAATTGTTTTGTATTATAAGATCAATTACCAAGGTCTTTCCATCAGAAAAACTACCAAGGGGAATGTTTTATGAAATGAGGACTGTTGTAAAGCCACAGTTGGTATACTATAAAATCCTTCTTCCTCCATGCAGCAGGTTCAAGATGCTGGAATCAGAGCTGGCATTGTCTCTGAGGAGGTCCCTCCAAATCAAAGAGGACAAGATGGCTGCCATGGAGGCCCGTCTGCAGGAATCCTGCACCCTGAACCAGCAGCTGCGTCAGGAACTGAAGACTGCAAGTCATCTCACTATTTTTTGTTTTACAGGCCTATTAGTTTCAGTTTCAATGAAAACTACAAACAAAAACAAAAACTACAACGAAAACTATAAATACATTATAGTTTACCGTGGATGAGCTTGGACATTGCACTTGAATCTGCTGTATTTGAAAGAAATTAACATTTGATTTTGAGTAGATATGTGACACCAGTCAAAGCGAATATTTGACCTTTGGACCTTGACCCTCACGCAGGTGAAGCTGAACTATGAGGCTTTGCAACAGAGGGAGGAGGAGGAGCGGATAGCATCAAGCTCCACTCCTCCTAGGGAGACAGGCAAGGCAGTGAGTGAATGGCTGCGTGAAAGCCAGGAGGCCACCAAAGAACTGTTGAACATCAAGGACCGGCTCATTGAAGTGGAGAGGAATGTAAGTGGGAGGCCTCTATAGAATGGCCTGTAGGATGGTCTCTATAGGATGGACATTGGTTCCTTTTAGATTCTGACTTAATGTTACACACAATGTTCTAAAGTTCACACTACTTCATGTTCTTCATGTTTTTGTACTTCTTGCAAACACTTACATTCAGCAGTAATCAGAACAAGCAACTTTCTGTTGGCCAGTGTGTTAAGAAATTATCAACAACCTCTATGAACATATTGCATAGTATATTAATCTTGCCCTTCTCCTCTCTTCTCTTTGTCTCTCCTTTTTTCATTTCTTCTTCTCTCTCCTCATTTGCTCCTTTGCACTCCTCTCTTGTGCAGAATGCAACATTGGAGGCAGAGCGCCAGGCCTTGCAGGCCCAGCTCAAGCAGCTAGATGGCCAGTCTGACAGTCAGCAGGCTCAGATCCTAGCCCTGCAGCGGCAGACTGCCTCTCTGCAGGAGAACAACACTGCCCTTCAGACACAGAATGCTAACCTGCAGGTACTTCTATAGTACACACTACTCTTAAGTGAGTTGTACACACTGTAGTAAACTCAGACTCTGCGCAAACTCAGACTCGCCCAGCATTATGGGTACATTTTGATGTCAATAAAAAAACATGGAGGTGAGCAATATTTACTATTACTATGGGGACGATTTCCTTCCTTGTATTAGAAGTAACTGCATTCAAATAAGGAGGGGGTAGCAATCTCAAGTCCTCAGTGCTCAAGTTGACATACAAATTGACATCTGTCACATTAAAAGCTAGTTTGTTGGTTGTAATGGTGACTGAAGTTGTGGATTTCAGTCATTTTATTAAAAACATTAAATGACATATCGATGACTTCTGAAAAATAGTTGTGTTTTGAAGTATACCAAAAATGAACAATCCAATTTTAAAATAGTAACATCAAAGCTATCATTAAATACAACTTTTTAACAGTGTAACTAGCAACATTTCCAACCCCAGGCAGCACATGCTCAGCGATATGTTACCTCAGCCTCAGTGGTTGTGTTGTAAGATACAGCGTGTAGGCCTATATTGTGGGGGGTGTTTTAGATCATCTGGGGCTTAGCTCAGAGGCAGTTACAGAAACATAGCAGAGGAATAATATAGACGTTTCATGTGGAGGGAAACAGTTTTTATGCATTTCAGGGGCGATTTTAGGACATGAGGTTTGGGGAGGCTGAAGGGGCCAAATTTTTAAATTAATTAATTACATTTTATTTAATGCGTGCCACGCATAAACATTGATTTACTGAATTAGAGTAACACTAGTAGGCCATCAGCTAGTGACCAGAAAATCTATAGACCTGCATAGAGCCTTTTAGGAGGTATCGACCCCAATCCACCCCATGACACTCAGGTTTCACTGAAACCACTGAGGAGCAGGTACTAAAGTAACCTGGAACAGATTTTAGAAGGATACAAGGCATACAAATATCACAGAAAAACTTTAAGACCCTATAATAATATTATAAGAATACCATAGCAGATTAGAAAATACCATCAAGTAGGATTAGGTCACTATAAACTCGAGTACCACAGACATTCCTATAGGAATACTATAGGAATATTATAATGGTCTTTCCTCATGAATTACTATAAAAATGCTACAAATTTGCTTTAAGTTCAACAATATTTTCCTTATATTATAGTGCATATAGGTTTTAGGAGGTATGGATACAATGCATTCAAGAAAGGGTCAAGAACTGTGGGATAAATTTAGCCAGTCTGTTTGTCTGGGCTAAATTTATCACAGATTTCTTGTCCTTTTCTTGAATGCAAAGGACCTGGTTCCTTTCACTGAACTTTAGTGTGTTAGGTTTAAATTAAAGGATCCATTGCCTTTGCATGGATATAGTATCCAGCCAAAGGTCCAGTTGTAACAGTAGTTCTGTTCCTTTGGGGTTACATTGTAATACATTTAGGCAATAAGCTTAGAGCTGTTGTAGTCTCATCATGGTGAAATAGTACTACTTCAAAGATTCCTCTCTCATCTATCTTGCCTGATCACTTTCTTACCTGGCTGCTGTACATTTTCTGTGGTTCTGCTGCTTTTCATCAAGTACTTTCTTATATCCATC